>JAQFYM010005256.1:0-13653 GCA_034694785.1 Agrenia bidenticulata
AAAGTAACAGTGGCGTGCCCAGGAATTTTAGTACTGGGGGGGTGGTAGTCAGTGTTTCGACAAAAGAGGGGCCTTAAAAAATAATTTATGATTGTTTTTAACTTTTTTTTTTGATTAATTGTCGTAAAAAAATTTTTATTTGGATGTCTAAAATCATAAAAAAAACTCTGCTCAAAAAAACCCTTACCTTAAAATCAAACATACAAAATTTTCCGAAGAAGGGGGGTGGGACCTCATCCCACCTCCCCCTCTACTACCAGGGCACGCCACTACTACCCAATGTATTGTTTTTGGGCATAAAAGATTTACAAAATATGTATGAAAAAAATACATTATGTGGTTTGAACCTCTTAAAGGTTACCCTGATAAGTATAAAGTCTTATAATCGATGTAAAACACTCTATTTAACATCAAACAAGACATGACCAGGTTTATTTTTGTATACGATTATAACAAAAAAACAATTACAAATCTATTTTGTATAAGTTTTGCAGTATTTCATATGTTCATTATTGAGTTTGACTTTGTATACTTTAATGCAAAAAAAAAACATAGATGTGTATTATCAAAAAAAATTTACACCTGTTTTTTGCATACAAGTAAAATAAATATGTACCACAATTACAAAAAATGTGTCATTGCAACGAACAAAAAATTTTTTACCAATATCACACATATGTTTTTGTGTAAATTTTGTACTATTTGCTTTTAAAAAACAGGTGGAAGCTTTAAAAAAGACTTACTTTTATACATTAACTAGTTTTGTGTTAATGTAAATAAAAGAAAAAGTATATTGCTTTCTCTTAAAAATACAAGCTGCAATATAAGACAACTTTTGACGCCGTTTTATTTTAGTTCGTGTCACAATGTGCACTTTCAAGGAGTACCTAGATATAAATGTATTTTTCAAATATATTGCAATAATAATTTTTACGTCGCACTAATGCCATTTTTGGTGACCTTTACCAGTAAAACACAGCCCAGTCAAATACTAAACTACCTTTTAAACGTGTATTATAACCGTAAAAAGCAATTAAAAAGGCGCAAAATAGAAAAATATAGTTTTTTATGCGTTTGTGGATAAATCCAGCCTAGAAACCCCAGCGATATTGTGTAAACCAGTGCTGAACATAATCTAAAACTATAGCGCAAAAGGTTTCATATATAGAAAAAGAAAATATAGATAAATGGTATTTTTATTTATGCTCCATTGAACGTTTTTTTATTTTGCAAAATCAGCTTATAGAAAATGAGAATCACATTCGTTATTTTTCATCGCTTTCCTTACTAAAAATACACTACAAAATACTTAATTAAAATATTATTTGCTATTTTAAAAATGCATATTTTAACTCACATAATATTTCAATTGAAGTCATATATTTTTTCAGTTCAATGTGTGTATGTCTGTTGAAAATAATAATCTCTCTTAGATACTGCATTTATTTTAACATTTTTTTTACGTTGGTAATCAAAGTGGCCACATACATTGTCATTTTCGAGTACCGAACGCCATAACATAAACGTCGGAAAGTAAATTTGTTTTATTTTAAGACAGAAACAGGGTACAGATTTTTGAATTAGAAAATATTGTCATATTATCAGTTTTATCAGTACAATTATTGCACCTTTTGCATATATTGTACAGAGGTTCATTTTGAGGCTCTTGTTTTTTTTCTCGCGCTGTTCTACGTATTTTTTGCAAGCCGCGGCATGTTACCAGGTGTAATCCGGTGTTCAAAACCGTTTTATTTTTTTTTTTTTTGCAATAATATGAACGTACCCATTATCATTAAACGATCTTTGATGGCCAGCGAGTAAGCTAACAAAATAAATCCCTACATAAAAACATTTAATAGTTTTTAAAAATTTGTTGTTTATTTTTTATTAGAATTAGACGCTTCTCAAAACGCAAAAACTATATATTAAAGATGATTATTAAAAAATAAGAAAGGTTCTAACAGCAAAAACATACAAATTATATACATAGAATTACAATATAGATGTTAAATAATCACCGAAAACTGTGAAAATTATTTTGATTTCTGACATTTTAAATGCGAACGAGGCAAATCATATAGTTGCGCAGGAAAATGCTACGACACTAAGCCTACTTTATTACTTACATTTTTTACATATGTGTTTATAAGGCAAAATGCAGGTCACGGTACATTGAATTCTAAATTGTAGAGCTAAAAAACAAATTAGAAACTATAATATGTGACGATATGATGATATAATTTTGTATTTCCACGTATAAACAGACACAAACAGGCCGTATGATAAATCGATGTTATAAATAATTAAAAAATATAATATGCCTATATAAGTATATTGACGACATGTTGAGATATTTGCATACAGAGTTAAATGTAGATACTTCTTTGGTGTTTAGCCTTTATATAATTTAAGTATGTACGTATAAGAAAGTAAAAAACAGAAAAAATCAAAATTTGCGCAAATAAAACATCTCACTATATTTTTTTCTTATTGGTCGTAAAAGCTTACAAAAGCCTATGCATACGACAAAACAGTCAATAATTACAACAGCTACCTAGTAACATATGCCTGTACACTTTGCAAAAATCTTAGTCAGTATTAAACGACTATGATTGATACATCTTGACTGAATCTACACACACTTGCAATTAACGAATAAACACATATCAAAAAAAGGCATTGAAAAAATGAAGCATAAAAAGTTTAGATTTTACCATATAAAATGTAAAATCACGGCGAATTAGTAATTTTGAATACGGGCTAGGTTGCCATATTGCTTTTTTAAAACACACAACGAACACTTGCATGTATATTGAAATAAATAATAAACACAGATCCTAGCGGAGTTCTTTTTACATACATAAAAATTATGCGAATAAAAGTTAATTTATGCACTAAAATACATTTGCATAAAATTTCACTAACCATAAAAATAAATACATGCAGTTCTATGCTATGATAAAACCTTGTAAATTTATTAAGATAAAAATTTGCATCTAATATTAAAAAACAATTTTGACGTCAATAACAACACTATCAGTTATAAAAATACAAGCATATGCTTGTTCAAAAACAGTAGTTAAAAGGATTCTGTATGACCGCAGTAGATATAACGGTAGTTTTGGTAAAAATTTAAAATATTCAAAACTATTATTTTTAGATTTAATACAATACAACTGCTTTTGTTGTGCATTACCATGAAATAGGCATGTAAATGTGCAGGACACATTACATAAAAAAACTAAATAGTACAACTTGTAGATTAATATAATTATTTTTGTATGAATAGCTTATGTGGCACTTGCTGCATTTTTAACAAATTACCCATTGATATTAGTATATATTTAATAATTTAAATCCATGATCTTTTATCGTAAAGTACTTCCATGAACTCGTAATAAGCTTAAAAAAAAACATTAGTGGATTTATCTTAGGGTTTTTAGGATATAAAAAAATTAAAAAAAACTCCCCCCATATTTATGTATGAATAATGTAAAACAAATCTAGAAGCTGTGATAAAGCTAAAGCCGTTATAAATTATATTTTGCAGGCTTTATTTTCTTTTAGCATGTAAAAAGCAAGCATGAGAAATTTACAAAAAAAAGCTAACAAATAGCCTAAAGAACTTTGTTTTATACGTATAACAAGTAGTACACTTTTAAGATAACAAAAAGATACTCGTTGTCATTTTTATTTTACTTACTTTTCATACAGATTTTTACTGTATTTTACCTAAAAGAAGAACCATCATTTAATAAAACAACCCTGTGATATACCTTTCCTAAATGTAGCAAAAGCGGTTTGTGGCATGTTATTGTTGTGAGCAAGCAGCAGCATAGAAAGAGGAGACAGAAAGGCAGACAAATTTCCCCTGGAAAAATTTTTGCGCCTATATTGAAGCTGGCGCCTTTTTCGGTGCAGAGATTTTGTTAAATTAAATTTAAATCTGTATAATCAAAAGCACAATGGTTCTTAAAAATACACCCTAAACATATTGCTAGTTTAAAATTATGATCTAAACTTTTTTTAAAGAAACAATACAGACTACTCAACTTAAAAACATCCTGGCTACGCCTCTTTTATATTGTGCATGTCGTTTTTAAGATATAGGATCACATTTCACGGCTATCATTACGTTGAGTCTTTGATAACGTGATGCAAATATAACTGTCATTCAACACATAAATTTTATTTCTTAGCATCTAGTAGTGCCAAAAATGTTCTAGAAGAACCTAAAGTAAAGGTTTTTATTTAGTAAAAACAATGTCGGCCAATTAAATGAAATTTTATTCATACGGCGCACACTTTTGCAAAATTACAAAATTCCGCTTCTTAAAAAGTAAAATTTTAAATTTATTTTTTTAGTTTTCAAAAATATTTGGCCAAAATACTACATATAAAACACCCTGATGTATTTTACTATAAGGTCACAAATGCTGTATTTTACGTTTTTTACCATTAAAGGCTATGTAGATTACAATTAAAGCGTAAAATATATAACAATAGCAATTCTAGGCACTAGTATAGTAAGAAAATATATAGAGGTTCGCCATTACAGTTTTCGCTGCTTTTTAAAACGTTACCAAGAGCATGCCAATGAAAAGCAAACTAGATTACAAAATACATGTAACTACCTGTGCACAAAAATCTTTACAAAAAAGACAAAAATAGATGTTGCGCAACAATAAAAAAATATGTGACAAGTTCACCGCACGTACTAAGCAATACGTAACCGTTGTAAATAAAACCTACAGCAAGACTTGCATTGGTTATGTAAACGTACATATAGATTTTTTGTAGCTTTTTGAACAATATAACAGGGTATAGTTGCATTTTAATAACACCTTGTGCATATTTTTTGTATATTAAATAAACAGTTCGCTGTTGGATCTAGATACATTATAACAAACTTTAGCCTTATGATGAACCGCGGTACTTTAAGCGTAAAATTAACACACTAAGTGTTGTTTATTTACTTAAAAAACCTCGATAACGACGAAACCTTGCTTTTAATGTGTATTAATGCGCATTTTTGTATAAAAGATAGTCATTTTGCTTTTGCGAATATTTTGGATAATATAATTAAAAAGGTATTTTTATGATCATAATGTTGTTACTATATGATATTTGCAGCCTTTACGCATTTATATATTAGAACTTACCTTAGACAGATTATGTTTTTAGGAAAAGCTGGTTTTGATTATATTTTGATTGACTTTATTGCATATTTTGACAATGGAATTACATATACATCCAATCTACCTATTTTTTATATATGTTGGTAAACTATATAACTAATATATAATCAGGGTCTTTTGCTTCTGTTTACATTAAGTCGACAAGCAAATTATTTTCTTTTGGGTGGAACATTTCTCCGTTTTGCGTTGTTCCTCAAAATACTCTTGCGTAGCCAAATTTTCTGTATTGTAGTGGTGATGTATTTTTACTATTTTTTTTTTGTTTACCTTATTATATATCACAAAATCTGATGTTGTTATACCCTTACATTATATTAGTTTATACTTTTCAATATATTTAAAAAGTCACGACGTTACGCGAAAAAAGAAAAACGCTTTTTTCTCTTACATCTGATAAGATAGTTTATAATAAATTTGGATTTTATAAGCGCAAAAAAAAGATTATATGGTTTTATTTTATAGGGTTAAGGGTTGATTCACCACAAATATAAATGCAGCCCAAGTATTACATTTATGAAAGCTACATCCATTCAATACAGGAAAGTGAACTGCAGAAATATATGTTTGTGACGCACCTTGCTTGAAGTCGATTTTGTAGATTTTATGCTGCATTTATTGTTGTAGTTTTTACTATGACTTACAAAACTAAAAGATACTAATAAATAGAGATTTGTTATGTCAGGACGCTACTATATTGCACAAGTTTATATGTTTTTTTTTGTTATATTTTAAGATATTGCATGCTTGGTTTTACATATTTGTAAACTTTCGATTAGAAAATATATTTGTTGCATCGTATGCAAACTATTTTCTAAGAAACATTTTAATTGCTTGCAAAAATACTACATAAACAAATATTTTTATTTGTATTTAAATTAAATTATTTATTTACTTAAGCTTAATATTCTTCTTTCCTTGACACATCATGATCGCTATCTTAAATACATTTCCTACGACGATCATGATTTTTTTGCGACAAGCGAAGGTAATATTCCTGTCTTTCCTATAAATGGTGCAATACCATTTCATGGTTTTGCTATTTGTATCAAAGTTTTTTTAAATGCCTACTTTATCCCCTCTTAATAAAATTTTTTGAGGTAGCGCATCACACCTGCATTACGCTGCGTCCGCTGTATTTACAGTAAGTCTTTAAAGTCATATCAGTCATATTAAAACTTGAAGGAATTATAAAACTACACAGTCGCTTTCAACCTCGCTCTAAAAAATATTGTTTCGCTTGTACATCTAGTCACTGCACAAAAAATTGTATTGCTTTGCTATTGAGCTTTTTAACAAAGGTTAAAAGCATTCCTATCCCTGTATGAAACATTCTTATTAAAAATCGTTTGTAATCAAAATCTACAACTGGCATGATCGAACGGATTTCTTTGTTAGCCGCAGTTACTGTAGGTTTTGTTTATGCGTGTTTGGTTTTATATTACTGTTATTTTTTTTTTGTACATAGACGGAGATTCTCTACTTACGACCCTGTACTGTTTTGGTTTGTTTGTTTAATCTTTTCGTTTACTTGAGGTTGTCTTTCTGCTATTTTTTTTTGTTTTAAAACATGCGTAAATAATTTGTCTACATCACGGTTAGTAAAAGTTGCGCGAATACCCAATTGCATATTTTGCAGGCGTCAAATTCATAATATATATTTTTAAGTTTGCACAACTTCATTAACAGTTTTTGTTTTGTTACATCTGTACACACACGTGTACAAAAAAACACAAGTATAAAAGACAACTAGTACGACCCATCGTTTTTTCAAATTTGCATTCAAATTGTCCAAATTTATATAGGGACGCACTTGTAGTGCGCTTGCTGTATACTACAATAAACAATTTTTATATTGATAGTAGCTCTATTGCACATGATGTGCAGTTTTTCACGGTTTTTTGTACGTTTTCTGCTAATTTTTGCAGTATAATTGTATAAGATGGTATAATTGTTTTATGCCTGATCATTTGTTTTTATAGTTTTGTGACGTAACATCTACCATTCTTGCATATGAAGTATGCGATGACCTTTTTGTAGTTATCGTTTGCATCCTTTTACTAGCTAATGCCACATATCAATGCAATTCCCCTATGATTTTGTTTTTAATTTTAATCTTGTGTTTTTTTTATGTTTTCTACCACCATTTCCTATAATGTTTACGCGATTCCTTTGATTTGCAGAGCATCTGTGTTACACCTGTTATACATTATAGAAAGGGTAAAAATTAAAAACAAGAAAAAAAAAAACTTGATTTTTACGTACCTTTGTATTACTTGCACTTTTTATTTTTGTAACGCTCAGATGCCTAGCCTCAAAAATAATATTGCGTGATTATGGGTACGATTCCTAGTCTGCGTAAAAAGTGTGTGTAAAACCGCTTTTTATGACATGGTAACACAGCGTTGCGGCTTCGCCTGAATACCGATTATAGCGCGCAAAAAATATTCACTAACTTTCATTTACCGTGCACACGAACTAAAATGGATTTTGTGTTTTTGATTTTAAAGTTTTATTAAAATATAAAAGATATATTTGGCAACAAAAAAGTAACTGGAATATTAGCCTAATCATATTAATCATATAGGAAAAAACGATGTATTGATGCAATACTTCATAACTAACAAAGCGTGATTTTAGACGAATTACAATTTAGATTTTTTCTAAGATAATGTTTTTTATTTTTGCAGATAAAAGCTAATTTAATACTTTTGGCTAAAACTCTGGCAAACAAAATACAAAATTACTAGTATTTGTAAAATATAAACCAAAAAATGGCTGTCGAGTGATTATCTATAATTATAACAATTTTTCGGTATTTAGGTATACGCAAAATATATTTAAAATTGTAATTACCGTGCTAGTACTACATTTAAAATGTTCACATATTTTTTAAAACAGAAACAATGTACAATTTCTTATATACAATATATTTTTAAAGAACAAATATAAGTATATAACATGAAATTAGTGGCGTAATAAGCAACATTTCTATACGTGTCTAAGGGATAAATAAAAAGTCTGACATAATATTACTTTTTTACATTTTATATAGGTTTATCAGTGTTTGCATTTTAGTAAATATTTTTTTTTATCACCAAAATATTATTTAGGAGATTTGTTGTATGTGAAAAAAAAATCAACACTATTAATAATTTTAGAGAAAGAGAAACCGTTGTCAAAACTAAATATTATTTTCC
This sequence comes from Agrenia bidenticulata, assembly GCA_034694785.1. Classification (NCBI taxonomy): domain Eukaryota; kingdom Metazoa; phylum Arthropoda; class Collembola; order Entomobryomorpha; family Isotomidae; genus Agrenia; species Agrenia bidenticulata. The sequence goes on from JAQFYM010005256.1 coordinate 8,396, forward strand.
AGCTGAAATATTATTAAAAAGCAAACACTTATTCTTTTAAAAACTGAATTTTAATCATAATATTTATATTTTAAATAATTAAAAGATTTAAAAATATATGTTTGTAAGGTATAAATCTCTTTAATGTGATTTTATTTTTTGTAGAAAATGCCTTTTTTTGCCATCTAATTGTAATAGCACGTATTTTAGCAGTATAAATACAATCGCAAAAAATTCAAAATGTTTGATAAAATTTCCAGTGCAAATAAAATTGTATTTTGTTATAGATCATTTCACATTTCATACATATGTAGCATTTTTTTGGACTCAATTTTTATAGGAAAATACTTATAATATGATATAATATATTTGTGGCCATATCGGTCTAAAAAAAGTTTTGCATTAGCAATAATTTAGTTTGACGTCGAATCTTTTCAATTGAATATTTTTTTTTCGGTTTTTTTGTTGCAGTTCGAACTTATTTTTTATAAACCTCTAAATTTACAACAGAGTTATAAAACTAAAATCTATTAAGTTCTTGTAAATGAAACAAATTATACAAAATTTATTTTTATTGTTAATACAGCCAACAATCTAGTATTGTTTGTGTATAAAATAAGTATTTTATGTTATAATATGTTCCATATAACTCCTTTTATCGTTCAAAAAAATTATTTTATCATTTAAAACTTGTTCAAATACTTTATCCAACCGAAAGCAATATTAGAAATAAGAAATTAGTGTTTTTAGTAATACATATGAAAAAAATTTGCCATATATACAAGTTCCGCCAAAAAAAAAATTGACAACATTGAATTTTTTACAATGAATATGCGCTTTTAGTTACAGTTTTCTACAATATCATTACAACGTTTAACATATTTCATTTTGGCATAACTATTAAACAAAATTCAACTACTGTTAAGAAAAAATTACACTTTTTATTTTTATTTATTGCCATAAATAAAGATAATTATTGTTATACTGTGTAAAAATAATCATAAACTATTGCAATATATTTAAAGTCGGCTGTATTATTTCTAAACACTTTTGAAGCTTAAAAAGACGTTGAATTTTATTACATTGACAAAAGAATAGGCGTTACTTAAATATTTTAGCTTTTTTCGTATTAAATCACAAAAATATAAATGAATGGCTAGTATGTATTTAATTTTGCATGATAATTCGTAACTATAAAAGAGACTATATTACATTTTATGCCACGCCATAAATATATATTTGTCATTCACTGCATGTAAACATGCTTAATTCTTTAATATGTAAAAATAATTCGAAAAAATATTCCACCATAGAATTTTTCTTTTTACTTGACATAATTTTTTTGTTTTTAAAACAGCAATTCTCACATTCTATTTGTTTTTTTTATGGCCTGATTGTTCCTATGTATTTTTTTAACTATACTTTGCAACATCTTCAATTTCTCAAACCCCTCCTGAAAATTGCTTTATGTTGATGTCTTAGATTTATTATTTGCTTTATTTATCTATAAACTATTTAACGGATAATGATATCTGTTACGGGATTTTTGTACCTGCTGTTATCGTCAAAAAAGGCATCCGTCACAAAAATCGTAAGATATTGTTTTTTGCCCTTAAAAGTACATACTATTTCATTATCTAATCATTGACGTATTACAGTGTGTTGGTATATATAAACATAAGTTTAATGTTGGCAGGGTTTCGGTATTCTGTGTCGTCTGTTATTATCTGTAAGTATGTAAATTTTTTCCATCCTCAATCATTTTTATATTAATTAATTTATGCTGTACAAATTTATCAAAACTTAACCAAGGCTTTTTTAAGCCAGTTATTTATGGTCATATCCGGTGCGTAGCGATTTTCAATAACAATAAGGTTTTCTTTGTACGACTTTTAGCCGTGCAAAGCTCGTCTCAAATTTGTAGGAACAAAAAAACAAATGATATTTAAATCTTTTTCTCACGCATTCGTTTTTGTCTTAATCAATTGATACTACATATGTTGTATTGCCACATTTTTTTTAGAAGTTTTGTTGCAATACGGTTGTAAATATTTTTTGCATCTACATCATTTTATACAACATTTTATTCTATAAAAAATTTTGCGTATCTTACTATTGGCTGCTAGTTTTTGTTTTCTATTTACACTTCATAATCTGACAACATTCCTACGCTGACCCTGCGTATGTAGTATCAGTTTATTTTAGCTATGTATATAAAAATAAACTATTAAAATTTGTTTTGTAAGGCATAAATATAATAATAACTTACTCTTGCAGTAAACACGCGAAACTTTTTATACGCTTTTTTCAAAATGCATTAATTTTTACGTTATACGTTTCCGTATGTATTTTGTGTATTTTATTATCTAATTTATGAGTGCTTTTATACAGGTCAATTAAAAATCTATGTATTTGCATAGACTTAAGATCTTTATATCATTTTTTTTTTTGATGCAAGTTTTTGATACAGCTAAAACGGGATTCAATATATTTTTAAAAAACATCTAGCTTGTCTTTCGGTGTATATGAAGTTTTCATGTGTTTTTAACATCGAAATTTTAGGTCTAAAAAATCAATTCAAGAATTTAATAAGGGCAGAAAAAACTTATGCAAATAAAAAAATAACTTGCGTGTCTTGTATATTTTGATGTCATAATGTCTACCCTTAAAATATATTGCCCGTATCCGAGTTATATGACATAAATACAGAGTAAAATAAAAAAAAATGATAATATAAGTACTTGTATTTTCTCTTTCCGCTATTGCAGGCAAAATGCGGACACTTGAATGTAAAATGTACATTGAAAAGGTAGTTTGGCGGCAGAGAATTACGCGGGTCCCTGTGTCGCAGAAATATCACATAATGATTGTAGTTTAGAAGCTCTGGTAATTAAAGTAAAAACATATACAGTTTAAAAAAAATAAGACGTATATACATTATTCTTTAAGTATACAACTTAAATGTTACAGTGAATCGACCTAATTTTTTCCATAAATTACGCAGTGCCAAATACCGAGAATAAAATTTACAAAAAAAACAGACAAACATGTCAAAGTGCTGATAAACGCGTATGACTATGTAGTATTGTTCAAAGAAAACGCCACACCAGCAAAAAGTTAGTTTTGCGTAAAACAAACCCGTTAATTTTTTTTTACCCGCGTTCAAATCTATTAGACTGGCTATTAAATACATCTGAAGATTATATTGGATTTTTAGTTGATACAAAAAATTTATTGTACAAAGTATGACACTTCTCGCCAAAAGTGGCTGTAAGAAACTTTCCTAGGGAAGGAGAAAGACCCCCTTCCCCGTATCTATGTAAAAAAGCTTTTTCCAAAACTTACCCGTGATCAATGTGTAGATGTATATACTCACTATACATGTTTTTTTATATTGATAGAAAATTTTTCCACGCAATAAAACTACGCGTAAAATTTAAAACTCATAATACAACTGCGCAAGTTCGAAGCAGCCAAAATAATTTATTTGTGTTGGGGTTTGTTACAATTGCGTATTTTCTTATTTTTTATTTACCTTTTAGCGGCAAATAATGGCAGATAGAAGAAAACCTCAAAAAAATATAGAATATCAAAGGTTACGTTACGCTCGTAAATACGTTGTTTTAATACGAATTACGTTGCAACTCATACAAATATGTACATGTAAATCTATTGCCCATTAATTTTGTGGAGTTATAAGTATAAGCTTTTTATGACGAAACGATGTATCATTTAAAAATTTTTCTGTTTACGATGGAAATGGATTTTTGTTATTTAAGGGTGGAAACATATGTAAAATCTTGTTTACTTCTAAAGGTCTAAAACAAATGTAGCACACTAGTACACGGTTAATAATCTTAGTGCTAAAAATTAAGTAAGTGATTAAAATTAAAGGTAGAAGTATACGTGGCATCCCCTATAGCAAGGACAGACTTATATGCATAAAAAACGTAGAAAAAAACGCAAAACAATGCTTTTTTAAAGTTTAAATCTTATGTATTTAGAAGCATATAAACTGCAATAAAAGTGTACCATAAAAGGGTATATGCCTTCTAAAAAATCTGCATCCCATAATGGAAACTGCGCAAACAATAAAAAACGAAAAATTTATAGGAAAGAAGATTAAAAGTTTTGAGAGTCTAAAAAGAGCAGTAGATACCAGCAATGGATCCGTTAAGTTGCAAGCCAATTACAAAATAATTCTAATAACAAATACTTTGGATACAGGGAATATTTGGATGAATAATAAAAAAAACACTTAAAATGTTGACTTGTGTTAAGGGACAATATAAAAATAACGAAGAATAGCGCAACGGCAACAGATAAAAAAAACCATTAGTAAAAAACACTAAAAGCAAAAAAAAAATAAAAACAACAGCAAATTGAATACAAGAAACACGTACTTAATACAATGCCAAAACTTAACATGGGATCTATATACAATGTCACAAATAAAAAATATGACATGTGTTTAAAATGCAACAAACTATGTCACAATGTTTTAAAACTAGTTTTTTTTTGTACAACTGTTTGCGTAACTGATTTAGATATCATGATGTTATTTGAAATATTAAAAGTATAGTAAAAAACAATTAATAGATTTATATTTTTAAATTACAAAAAATAAACAGCAAAGTAACATAAATAATAACATGACCAGCAAAATTAACAATACTTTAAAATTAGCTTGATATTTAATAGAGTTTTGCAGTAATATATTATATTTGATTTTTTTCGTTTTGCATAACTATTCTTATTTTGCTCTAATAAAAAAAACCTTTTTGTGTTTACACTCATTTTTCATGTCTAGCTTTATAAGTCTGTAGAGCGTTTCATTGTGTATGAATATCAGGCATAAGGTTGCCTATTTCGGTCATCTCTAAAAAATTAAAATAGCTTTTAACCAATTCAGCCAGATTCAAAAATGCCCGTTAGGTATAAACATACTTTTACTGTTTTTTTTACATTTATAGAGATTGTAGAATTTTAAATTGAGTGGCTTTTATTTTATTTGAGTATTAAGTAAAAGACTTACATATAAAAATAACATATATAAAAACAGGAACTATAATTTTGTACGGTATTTATTTATGATACAACCTTTTTACAACTCCGGCATGAGTAATCACCAAGAATAACTAAAACTTACTATTAATTCAGAAACCGAGTGACAAGATAATTATTTTTTTTGTAATAGAAATATGCGATTATATAAATCTTTTTTTTTCAAGTCACAACAAATGTAACTGTTTAGTATATAGGGTCATGAAAAATGCAGT
>JAQFYM010005257.1:0-13652 GCA_034694785.1 Agrenia bidenticulata
AGAGCAAAAAGATTATTATTAAATTCTTGTTCAGCCAACCCCATTCATCTTTTATAATAGTTGGAATGTCAATAAAAGCCGATTTTTAGTTTAGGTTTACTCATATATGTTTTTGAGTTTCAGATTTTAATTTTTTAGATAAATCTTTGGCATTTTTTGAGATAAAAAAAGAGTCAAGGGTGCGGACTCGCATTGCTAAAAGAAGACATGTTGAAATGACTGTATTATCGCCATTTTAAGTCAAAAATAATCTTAAATTAAACTATTTCATATCAAATTTAAACTTAATCTTTTTTTATGTATTTAACGCTAGGGTTGTTGTCTACATGAAAATTTGTATGCAAAAAAATACTAGCAAGTATAACTACGTCCTAGGTTTGTTTTTACGTTGTAGATTTGCGTTTATACCCTGATTTACTAGGGTGGCACCCGGCCGGGTTTTTTACGAGTTCCCGGTTTCTAGGTCGGGTAGGGTTTTTGACCCGATTTTTTTTCAAAGGGTTCGGGTCCGGTTCCACCGCACTATTCACGGTTTTATTGACATACTGATAAACTATTTGCGTATTTATATTGGCTTTTAAACACCAGCATAAAGAAAAAAAATATATGTGTCATTAACGTACAACAAATCAAATCTAGGATTACACAGTAGATAACGCACGAACCTATTCTGACATAAGATAGATTTTGTCTATTATCTTGATTTATTAAAGCATGAATTACAATCGATTCTAGGCAAAAATGATTTATAACAACGCATATTTACATAGTAAAAAACATAATTGTAAAGATATCATGTGTCAAACGCATCTTTTTTTATTTAAGAAAATATAAATATGGTATTGCTACTATTTAGAAGACATTAATATTAAATACATTTAATAAGATTATACTTGATAAATTTGTGTTAAAAACTATGTTAATATATGTTGATTTGCTACAAAAACTTTTGTTATAAACAAATTAATTTGCTTTTAATGCAATCAACATATCGGAGAATACCAAATTGGATTAACAAAAAATATTGTAAAAGTTATAAGTTATATATAATGGATTATGTATGATACTAAGAAAAAAAGAAAAATTGTTGTTAAAAACAAGTATTTATATGTAACCAACCAAAAATTATACATGACATGTATTTTTAGACAAAACCGAGTATTTACAAAGAATATATGGCACATATCAGTGCGAGTATTTTTTATATTTGTAAAAAGACTTTCTTCTTTAAAAATAAGGCTCATATGTTCTGCTTATTTCTTTTTTACTTTGTAAAAATTATCATTTACTTTTAGAATAAACGATTCAAGCGCAAAAAACGCTATCACCGCCACAAATATGTATTTCTGCTTAAAAGTATTTATTTTTTAAAATAAACATTATCTTTGCTTATATACTTTTTCGCTTCAAGTAAATTAAACATGAATAAAACACCTTTGTCTTTCCCAAATCAAAAAGAAACAAAAAAAACACACCAATCACCATATATGAAGGCAAATATAATAAGACGTATTGTATTTTAAATATTATTCTTATTGTTTTTTTTATCGGGGGTAATAAAAAACCTTTTTTTTTACATAACACCGAAATTCTGTTTAAAGTACTATTTTAACGTGCTCTTTATGTTGTATTTTGTTTTTTTTCGTAAAAACAATGTTTTTTTGATTTTCCTTAATACTTCGTTTGATGAACAAAAAGCATCTTTGCCATATTTTTGTTGTTCCAAAAGTAGTTGTATATGGTGATAACCAGGTCGGGCTTGTATTGTGTGCGCCATTTCTTTTATATCGGTTCGCTTTTTAACTTATCCTTTATCCATGATATTTATAAAACTAAAAAGTATATTCGTAATTGGATTGTTAAGTTTTTGTAATTTTATATTGGGATATTGTTCTGTTTCTTGTAAACACACAAGTGTGCATTATATTGATATTATAATACAAAAGCAAAACTGATAGTTCCACTTTCTCGTTTTTAAATGACGTGTATAAATAAGCTATTTTATTAGTATGATCAACTATGCTGTGAAGTTTGTTACGAGTTTATAGTAGCAAAATATAAAAGATTAATACAGTATAGATCAGGGGTTCCCATAACTTTTTTGCACACGTATCCCCAAATTTTTATAAAAACCACTGCGATAACCCCCAAAAACAAAAAAAAAAAAACAGCAAAAAAGCACTTATTTTGTGTATAAAGGTAGTAAAAAAACAAGTAAAGCATCGATTCGTATAACAAAATTTACTAACACAATGCATGATATTATCGGTGTATGTATGTAAGTTCTGTAACGGTAAAGATCGCACTGCCAGCTTTTTCATTAGCCCACAAGTTTTTTTTTTTTCAGAACTGTATATTTTACGTATTTTCTTTTTTTACCAGAATGATATTAGAAGTCCGTTTTAAAATTGTATAAAGTATTTTAGAAGTCTTACAAAAGCTTAAAAAGAAAAACGGATGAATAAATTATGATTATGCATATAAACCTATCTGCAGGGAAAAACCGTTGTTTTTAACTGTTTTTATAAAAAAAAGTTACATTTTCAGGAAGCTAAAAATTTGCTTAAAATATATTATCAAAAATATAGCGTTACTCAAAGAAAAAAAACAGAAATAGTGCTAAGAAAGTGCTTTAAAGACAAAAAACAGTTCAAAGTGTTTTTCGTAGTATACATTAGATAATGTTAAGCTTAAACACACTTTAGATGCAAAAAAAAGTTTCAAACCGATACCTTTAAACTCGCACAATACAAATTTAAAAAATATATATGATCTTAAAATACGCGTGACTCGCATAGTTTTTTTTTTCACTTCTAATTTTTTTATTTTATGAATGTTGCATACAAAATAAAATAAATGCAGCATATGTAATAAGAAGCATATGCGTTTGCCTAAATTTATCAACTACTATTTGTGCAAAGCTTTTTTTATTGTTGATTTTTATCTTAATACGAAGAAATTTGTTTTTTCGGTTATTTTTTTTTACATTTTGTAACCCCGCCAGTTTTTGAGCTACTTAAAAACATTTAAAAATTAAATCATATATTTAATAATGTAACGCGGCTTTTACGCCGTGGACCAATTTAAAAAAACAAAGTGCGAGCCTTGTTATTGTTATATTATGTATACGATTGTGCATGTTTGAGACAAAAAAAAAGATCAAGAAAGTTTATGGGGTAACGTGCCAAACAAAATCAAGGGCAAGGATTTGCCTCAATCAATACACAAAAAAACAGATAAAAAGTCAAAAAAGCCACAAATTAGATTACCCGCAGTGTATCAGCGTTATCAGACTATGAGGTATTTTAGTGCTTGTGAAACATTTAACTAATCATAAAAAAAGTTTAATGTATGGCATATTCCTAAATATGTGGTTTATATTTTTTGATTTGGATTAACGGTAATACTGCAATAACGAAGACAACTCGGTTGTGCCTTTAGAGTTGTATTCGGAGATAAAGTTTAGTTTTAAAGACAAGAAATTGCCAAGTAGTAAATTGACGCTATTGTGTTAATAGAACACAAACGTGAACTACAAAAAAACCCATAGGAAAATATCATATTGCTTTTAATGGATGTTTTACTTTTGCATTTAATTAAAATAGAAGACATGTGCTTAAAAGAATAAAAAAACATATGAGATTTCACGAACATTAACTTATATAAAAAAAGAATAAAAATTCCGTAAAAGGGTGTTCGAGCTGAAAATACCACTTTTCAGCTCTAAAGAAGAAAAACGAACAGAAAGGGCATAAAAGGGCTAAAAACACGATTTGAATAGCACAAACGACGTAACTCGGCAGTTCTCTTGTTCGAGCCTATCAAAACGCGATTTGGACGCTAAAACGGATAATAATGGTTGATTGATTATCTATGGAATATCTGATACGCATATGGAACATAGATTAAAGAGCTGAGACTGGTATCAGCAAAGTATCTGCGTTTAAGATATTAAGCGATAAAAGCAACAATGGTTTTAATAAATAGTAGGTTATAAAATGGGTTTTACTAAGACGAATATATTAACCCCTGGCTCATCCAAAAAAGGTATAACATATAAAACGAACAATATTTTGAGTTGTTATGAAAATAACAACCATAAAAAAATATAAGCGAAGTGCAAATAAAAACAAACTAAATCATGTTTATACTATTTTATGTGCATAACTTTGCAATAAACTATAGGTGTATGTTATCTCGTCGTTTTTTTTTGTGAAAAAGATTATTAATGATATATAATATGGGTACGTTTTAACGACTATAAAATATTTTTTTAGACAGTTTTAAAATGCAATTGATACCGGAAAAGCTTCGATAAATAATAACTTTGCGCGCAAATATGAAAGGTTTTTTCTTCTGCGTAAGCGTTTACAGTAAAAATGTATTTAAAACAAAACATAGGATAGTTTAACAAAATTCTATTATGTGGGTTTATATTCGAAACATATGCAGACACATCAGAGAAAAAATTAGCCTTTCAAAAAATAATTTTTGTATTTGAAAACACAACTTCCTCAATAATTTTGGTTTGCCGACGCAAGAATAATAGCTAGTACTGGTACAAATGGTGTGCTACATTTTGTAGAAATTAATTGTGTAAATGGATAGCTTAATAAAGGGATTATAAAGATTGAGTATATACGATACGAAAAACGAAGTAGCGTATATAACAGCTGGTTACAACATACGAGATACTGAAAGTTTCATATTTTTACACGATTCATTTTTTGATCGATGTTCGTTGCAATATACAGTGCTGTTTGAAACCTTTGGGCAGGGTATCTACATTTTTTGTATATACTTCAACGAATTTCTGCTGTTAAAATGCACGTAGACAATTTTTTTTGTTTTTAATCATATTGATAATATTGGATTATATCTTTTTACATTCCACATGACATATTTCGAACGTAAATTTTTACGTTAAAAACTACTTTATATATTCAAAGACACAAATACTATAGCTTTTAGTAAAGAAAATGTCACACTTACATTTTTTTTTTGCTTTTCCCTACACCGAAAAAGTTTTTTAACAAAATATACGCGTTTTTATGTACTTCTCTTGTTTTGCTTTCTATGGTATAATCTGCTACAACCATGTACATTTAGGGCATTAAAAAAAAAATAGTGCATAACTAGATAAATAATTTAGCCTTTGCAAAAGTGATTGTTTTTCGGCGATCAGGACTATAAATTATGATATATAAATGCACCAGCAATAAAAAAATCTTGCTATTATAAATACCAATTACTGTTTTAAAATTTTTTTTACAACAAAAAAGCATTTGTAACAGAAAATGTATGGTATAAGCAAAAAAATACAACTTTAAACAATCACAACCTCAAGTTAATGCCATCGACAGTGTTTTTACTTGTTAAACGAAAAAAAAAGAATGCCAATACGTAAGTTAACGTGTATAAGCAAAATAACTTTTTTATTTAACATGCTAAGTCAGAAAAAAAATCCTCGCTTAGTCACAAATTTATTTTGCGTACCCTGTGAGGGTACGCGTTACATTTTGGGTAACGCTGGGAAAGAATTGTTTATTTTCGCTTTTTGCCACAGCCAGAGACAAAAAAGAAATTTGAGGGATCCCGGGCACAAGATTTGTACAAGTAAAAGACCGATTGAAATTTTTTTATTGCTTATTAGCCTAAACATGGTCTATTTTTTATCCAGTTTTTTTTTATAAAACTATAAATCTATTTATGACATAAAAATCTGTAGTCAGATACCATTCTAAGGCTGTCAAAGTCTTGTATAAGCACAAAAAAATGTTTATCGCAAATTTCAATGCTCAAAGCATATAATTTTTTTTTTAAAATGTATTTCATGCGCAAATAAATGTGTTATTAGTAATTAAAAATGCAAAAAAAATACAAGTAACTAAAACATATTTTGTAAGCAAAAAAAACATACAATAAAGCGAAAGTTACAAAAGCCCCCAAAAAGCTTAAAACTAGGGGTTGTTGGCGTGATAGACAGCATATTAATAATCAGTTTGTTTTGGATCTTTAACAAACTATTTTTTAGTCTACCTTGATTTTTTTTTCGTAAGCGTTCTTCTATTTTTTGTTGTGCATTATATGAACCCGTATTATGGTGAGGCAACAAGTTGAAATTTACAGTCAGTCAGAACATATTGTAGGTAAAAAAGATGATACCACGCACAATATAAGTTTTCAGACTTTTGAACTAGAATAAAATTACCAAAAAACAAAATAAGCAACATCTATAATTTTAAAAAGTATAGAAAATGATTTTTTATACAAAAAAGACGGTAACGCTACTAAAATATACAATTCTGCCGTGTAAAAAAGTATACTCCTTACGAAAAACAACTATATATATAATGCTATATACAGTTAACGATGAACCTTATTATACAGTAAAAACACCCACAAAGCCAACCAATTATCAAAACAAAGCAATTACACGCACATATCAAAAACTTGTACACTACGCAAAAAACCAATAACCCTTGACCCCAAAAAAAAAAAAAAACAAAACGTTGCAGATTGCAGCAAACAGTTTTTTACAAAACTAAAAAAACTCGAAAAAATGTATTAATTTCAGTACTTAAACTTGAAAAAGTGTTTGAGTGCATATTTTCTTTTTATTTAATGTAATATTACGTAAGTGTATAGCTAGTAGTTGTGTTTTGTTTTCTCCTGTTGTTTCTTTTAATGCTTTTGTGTTGTTGCTTTTCACTAAATAAGTAAAAGTATGACAACTTAATCTTAATTCTTATATATAGTCTTCTAATAAAATAATTTGCATGTACAGACGAAGTAGAAGGTTTTTCGAATTGACAGTAACGTGCAGTATAGGTAAAATATGTATAAGAAACTTTTTTTTGCACAAGAACTTAATATTACCAACTTTTAACATATGTAATGTATAATTGTGGTATAAACAAATTTGTACTTATCTAGTTTTATGTCTTTTTTGTATATCTAATAAACGATTTTGCAGTTTACTGTTAGTACATAAAACTATAGCCTGTTTTGTCTTGGGATTTTTTTTTCGAAGACCATATACTATGCGATGGTTCAAAGCTAGCGGCCCAAGTGCATATACACTTATTCGCCTCTGGCTACAACCGAATGATTTTTTTTATGCCGTTTTTTAGTTGATGTTTTTATCATACAATGTTGTATCTCAAATACAGTGTGTGTATTCTTTTTTTTTATTAAAGCAAAGTTATCTGCATCTTACTTATATTTTCGTTTTTTTTTTGGGCTGCGTCTGCTATTGTTTTTTTCTATACACTTTCTATATTTTTTTATGCAGGTTGTTAAAAGGATTGTTGAAAAAACAAAAAGTTTTAAAATTATGTATTTTTCGTAAAAACTGCTATACAGTAATTCTTTTGCTACCACTTTGGCATATATCATGAATTCTATAATATCCGTAATCATTGTTCTGCAAAGTTTAAAAACCGTAGGTCAATTTCAGTAGAAGACACAATGCAAAGACTGCTTCTTAACGTTATTGTTTTGGCTTGGCTACATAAAAACCTAATACCGTACTGGACTGATGGAGACCCCATTCCATCAGTACTGCTTTATTTGCCCTTTTCAAAATACAAATACTTTTTTCTAATCAGATTTAGCGTGATATACTACATTAATTGTTTTTTTTGGTGTGACTAAAAAGGCTGTAAATCAAGTTGGTATACTGTTTTAAATACACTTCTTTTTTATTTTAGCTTATATTGTAAGAAAATGTTTGAGCAGAGTTATCTTGTTTCCTTATACATAAATACTTAAGACAGAATTAAGATTATTTTATAAATATACTTTCCGGAAATTTATCTTATAACATCTTATATAAAACTTGCTCAAAAACCGACGTCTTATATTTTGTGCACTTTAAACTAAGAGCTTTTTTTTTTATATTTTAATGCAAAACTTTGTTAACGGCTTTTTATGATTTACTCATCAGATTTCTATTTTAATTTCTTTTTTGCTATTTTTATACATTTTTTTTTATGCTTTTCGTTGTTTTGAACTCTATCAACTAAATCGGGCAATAATATTGAAAACCAAAATTGACCGTAAAAACCAAAAAAAGACAAAAATAATAAGAAGCCCCAAACGTATTCATAAAAACAATAATGAATAATACGATTTGCAGTATTTTTGCACCCTTTCCCTGCTAGTTTTGTTCTATTGTAGCTGGCGTTATACTATACAAGCAAATACAAAAACAAGTATTTAAAAAATATCAAACGTAATTTTTTAGTATTTAACGCAACAAACAATAAAAAAATATTTATGTGATGGTTTTGCGGGTATGAGATATACCCAGGCCTAATACAATTCGCTCTATAGTAAAAAAATCTACAAAAAAACATTTCAAAAGAACATTCTTATTTTCGAATTTTAGATTTTAAGTTGCCCTTTGCTGCGCAAAATATGTTTTTTTAGTATTAAATTATATCTTGTATAGTATGACTGTTTTTATAAGCCATGCAAATACAATTATATACTTAAATGTTTTTTTTCTCAGACAAAATCATAATTATGGTGTTTGCTAAGCTTGTAAAAAACAACAAGATTGTCGTCAACTAAGAGAAAATATTTTTAAAAATATTTTTTGAATGCGGAATGTGTATGCAAAAATTTTTTGTAAATAATTTTTAGTTTTTTGATATTCATTAATGGTTTTTATAACCGAAAATATAAACCTGTATAAAATATACGCATTTTTTCTAGATTTTGGTGTGTAAATATAATACCAACCTAAATTACTATGGGAAAATTTACAAAACAACACGAAACATTCTCAATTTCAAATGTACGGAGTTAACTTACAAAATAGTATATATATACACACGAAAAAAGATGATTATGTTATAATTAAGCATAAAATTACTTGTAAGTTTTTAAGCAACGTATGCAATTGGTACGTCATCCGCCTTAAAAAATACAGTACTCGATAAATATTTGCAATTTTTATATCGCCTTTTACGATTTTATGTATTTTAAATGCAATAGCAGCTGAGGTTTATATTTTTTTAAATTTTTTTATAGTGAAACATAACGAATATGTTTGGCAATTTTAAAGGACTTCGGCATTGCTTAGAATTCTTTTTTGACAAGTAAAACACAATTTTACAACTTTTGTGTACAAAAATACATGCTAGATCTACATAAGTATCCGTCAAAAAAGTAATTACTTTTGAAAACGAACGCTTTAAATCATTTTTTAGGTGCTTGCAAAAACCTAAAAATTGTAAAAATATTGAAAAATGCAACAATTTACTCAATAAGTCAAATTTAGATACGTTTACAATATTGAAATGGCATCCATAACAGGGTTTACAGCGTGAAAACAGAAAAAAAGTTCTATTCGACTTATGTTTATATTAGTAAATCTAAAAATACTAATACTACACTACATTTGCAAAAAATACAATACAGAAAAGATATTTTTTGTTTTAAATAACAAATAAACAAGCGCGACATTTACAAGGCAAAGTGTGTTTTTAAAAAAGTATTTAATGTAAGATACTATGTCTTTCTTTCTTTTTTGGTCAAAAACCTCTTACTCTGGTACCCTTTTTGGGATGTTTGTACCTCAATAAAACACATAATCGTCATTTTTTGACGTTTTTTTTCGCAATAAACTTCTCTCTGCTATTTTCGGTAAATTATAACATGAGTAGCCATCATATATCCATTTAACTGCAAAAAATGAATAAGCTTTCAAAAAAACGGTAAGCAGTTAGCGCTGCAAGACCCAGCAATAAGGTGCGTTTGCGCATTATAAAATCGTATTTAGTATATAGATTTAACAGCACGACGGGCTCTGCGGAAACCATATAATATATAGGTAGAACCGATCTTAGCAAGATAGCAGATGATTTCGAGACAAATCAAGATATAAAACCTATAAAACAATAAAATAGAAATAAATAGTAAATTTCGTAATCCGTTATACTCTCGAAGAAAAAATAGCCTGTAGTAACACGCTGTGTTTTACCAGGGTTAAAATCCCATTTTTTTCTAGGGGGGTTGAGTAAAAAAACCAAAAAATGTTTGAAAAGGGGTAGTTTGTATTTTTTTTTAAAAAAACGTTATAATTAAAGTTTTTTTCTTGTGAATGTATATACTTTTTTTACCTTTAAAATTAAAAATGAAAAATTGCATTTTTGTATAACATTAACTGCACCAAAAAAAACATGCAATTGAAACGCTTAAAACTGCCCGAAAAAGAATGAACTTATAATTAAACGGCTTTGACAAGCCTTAAGTAATGTTAAAAAAATTTTGCCTTGTAAAGATAGAAATATGCCCCGTTTTTTTTTTACAAAGTTCTCTTCAGATGCAGTATTGCCCAAGTATTTCGACAAAAGCTAGTTGATTAACATGATTTTTTATGTTGTGCCTGTTGTAACATATAAAATGTTGTACACATATAGCTGTTATGGTTTTATTAATATCCGGTTAAAATTGTGCCGCCTAGTATTAAAAAAAGCGTACTGAAAGCGACACAACTAAACTCTGACAATACTCTCTATGGTGATATGCAAACATCAGAGTGGTTGTTGACATGCGCGCAGACTGCGGCTCGGGGCAAGTACAAGGCTTTGAGCGTATTCAAGGCAATGACGCCGCAGGCATACCACTATAAAAACCATACCAAAAACAAAAATATTTGCATTTTGTAAAGCGAAACTAGCAACGCATAGCAGACTATTCAATTGCAAGATATGCAATCTTTGTTATTTATCCTGTAGAAAACTTGCGTAAATGCCTAAAAAGATGTATATATATATGTACAAAGAGTATCAAAATAACTTTTGGTATGCAAAACACAAACGAATTACAAACACGCACAAACAAACCAACCATTTGTGTTTTGAACAAGCTAAAAGAAGCTTTAATACTTATGCTTAAGTATAATATGAAGTGTTTCTTTGATGATAAAAGCAAAAAACGTTATGAAAAACTATGAGATGTATAACTGCACAAAACGAACAAGCATATAAAAGAATAACATTTTGGAGTGAATGCAAATACGCGTTTTTCGGACGTTATCTACATGAAGACCCCTCTTTGTAACTTTAATCTGGCGGTACAACACAGAAATCTGTACTTATTTATATAGAAATAGCACACCACCAGTTGAACACAAAATAAAGGATCCGGCACTTATCTATGATGCGCGTTTGTTTACTTTATCACGGCTTTCACTATACTGCACAGAGCACAGTATAAAAGCAAAGGTATCACACTTCACCGAGTTCACTAAGACAGTTGTTGTTTGCAATTATAACAAACTATAGCTGTAATAAAAATGTTTTTGTGTGCTCTAAACGCTCTAGCGCCAAGCCGTTGCAATTGAATTTTTTTATTTTTCTGCTTCTTTTAGAACGCAAATGAACCAACACAACCCTTTTTTATTCCTATTCCACTTTAAGTAAAACGACTTTTCGTCCACAGTCCTCTTATATTTTTGCATTCTCTTGGTATTTTGTTTTGTTAATTTTTTTCTTTGTTATTTTGTAGCATTTTTACGACGAGTTTTTTTTTAGAGTAACATTTTAGTTTGACAGGCGAGTATTCGCCAACCCGTTCAACACCAAAAAAAAAGCTTGACACCCTGTTAAACTGGACTGCCGCTACACACAGCTAAATTATAACCAGTGTACACACTTGTCAAGCCCCTGTGTACTTAAGTCAATTATAGCAAGAGCTCTATGGCGTTGGAAATAGCAAACTGTTCACCTTGGTTTTTCATTAGTTGTAGAAAACATAAGTATTAGTAAACACTTTCTAGTGATCGCACAACATTTGTTTTTTACAGCTTACTTAAGTGTATCTTCGACGGGTTTTCTGGTTCTTGTATATTTTACAGGAATTGAATGTTACTATCAAGTTCAGTATTTACATCCAAAATATTTTTTCTACAAATGAATAATTGTTTTTAAAATATACAGAAGAACGAATGTTACATTTTTTAGGGGTAGCAAACCCCATGTACATACCAAAGAGTTTTTGAAAAGTCAACCCCCCCCCTTCCCCGGGCTTCTATCCCTGGTTTCGACTCAGCCGTAACATACTCTATGTAGGTAACGTTTCAAAATTTAAAACAAAGGACCGGCCTATAAAATGGTTGGGTAGACTACCAGTAGCAGGAAGTTTATTCGATTATAGTTATAAACTAGGGTTTTTTTACATATTACATTAGCCTGCATTATTTTTGTATTTTTAAAGTCTTAAAATGTAAAATTAAAGCTTAGTGCGCCTTCTAAATTTTAAGACAGGTAAACTTTGTAATTAGTTAAAAATCTAGTAGGTTTACTGTTTTAACATTTATGAGCTTAAAAAAAGCCCGGATGCAATTTTGCACGGTATATATATGTCGTAGAATCTGCCGGTATGTAATTGACTCACTATCGTGTATACGTTGGTTAATCCTGTATGTCTTTGTTTTTTTATATTTAAGTAAAGCACTCTTACACATAAAAAACTGTATATGTTCTGTTAACACGTATGCTGTATAGGTTAATCACTTTTCATGCGGAGTAGTAATAATTTCTATATCTTTTTGTTTTACATGCCTCACGTCTTTTTTCAAAGTCACTTAAAGCTTTAAAATGACTGCTTTCATAATGATAAAAATATAGGTGATTATCTATTATCTGTAGAAACAAAACCGTTAAAATTTCAGAATGTATTTTTTCTGATATTTAAAAAGCTAAATAAAAAAATCTAAAAGAAAGATTACTGAATTGTTACTACACATGAACAAATAAAAAAAAAGCAAAGTGTTTGTAGTTTTAGTGTAGAAAATGGCATTTTCATTTTTTTAAGAGCTTCTCAGCCTCGCATTAATAGGATCCGTTCATTTATTTTACCCACTTGGGTTTTAAAAATAAAAGATACACCAAAGTGTGTCAATGGAAGAGCAAGAATAAAAAATCATTAAAGTTTAATTCGAACCAGTAAAAACATCATGTAAAAACAGAAAGAAAAAATTTTTGTTGCATAATAACAATATACAAAAAAATATTATGAAGTCTAATACGTTGGATACTCAGACAGTAGTCGATCTTAGTAACTGAACCTTTACGGGTTTATCAAACAACGTAAAATTGCGTTTTTTATTGTTTTAAAAGATAAAATACATTTTTTACAACAACTTAAAAAATGAATATATATTTTTATTTTATACTAGGAAAAAATATATAATTATCAGAGATAAACAGTTATCTTGATACAAGTATCAAACACAAGAATTCTCTAAATACAAAAGGGAAAGAATCATTATCGATATTGTTAAAAATACATAAATAAAAAACAAAATGTGTAAACAAAAAACAACATTAGTTTTGAATAGTTCTGTTATTCTATTTATTGTACATAAATGCTTTATTGTGGCAAGGTTAAATACAAAAGCATTAAAGAAAAAATTGTTTGATCAAAATTATTGTTTTTGTAAATCAAAAATTTTAAAAAATTAAAACTTAAAAATTTAATTTGTTTCTACTGGAAAAAATACGTAAATATATATGGTGTTTTTTTCTGCTTTTTGTTACAAAAAATAGTTTTTTTTTTTCGTTGAAAAGTAGTAAACTTAAAAATGTTAAATTGTAAAGTTATAAAATGCAAGTAACTTTAGGTTATGGCTACATTAT
>JAQFYM010005258.1:0-13650 GCA_034694785.1 Agrenia bidenticulata
TAAATATCAAATAGTGTTGCTTCTATGGGAAAAAATCAAAAAAAATCAAAACATTGAATCAATTTTGGCCGCCACTGCATAGGTGTCACCACCATCTAGTGGAAAATCCCCACGGGGACTTTTTATATAACCAATACATCGCTGCGACGATAAATTTCTGTTTACTTTCGCCATAAACCGCTAATCATTAAGGTAGGTGCGTATAATCACTATTAAGGCTTGCGGAGTGTTACATCGCATCATCTTTAAAGGTGGCCATTGTGGCAAACTTTGTCAAAGACCTTGGCTACTACACCCAGTAAGATTAGCCTGGTTGCTTTCTTCATATTGAAGCCTTTGGTCGCGTGCTCTACTACCCGTAAAAGTTGTTGGACTGTAGGATACTTCTTACGGGAGCCAAATTGTTCGTTGGGGATAATCTGTAGTTTCTCTACCTCGCATGGAGTCTCTCTAGGAGTACAGGATCCGAATAGTTTGCTCAAGGCAGATAATAGGCTGATGGGTCTGTAGTCACTTTCGCATTTAGGTGTAAAGGTTAATTTCGGAAGGAATATTACATGTGCCAGCTTCCAGCGAGAGGGGAATGTTCTCAACCTTAACGCAGCGTTGATTCCATGGATCATCGCTATAAAGTTGCTTAACATTAGCAGTAGTGATAACGTCAGGTCCTGGTGCTTTCCTTTTACTCAGTCCTTTAATAATACCCGAAGCTCCAGAATACGTGTAGGTAACAAGGAACAGCGTTTCCGATTCCCATGTACCCGTCCGTTATGTCTATGTGAGAACCGAGTTCCACTGCATGCGGGTAGTCTAGAGAACATTGCTTCTCCATGCTGTCGGCGAAAGCCCGACTTGTTCTTCTACAATAGAGACTGTCCCGAGGGTGTGCTTATAAGCGGAGTCGACTGTACATGTGCGAGAACTGGAAAAGCATATTTGAGAATTTAGTACATGTGGCCCTTAATTTAGGGTACATTTTAACAAATTTATAGCCATGGGGAGATATGAACGACAGCACTCTAACGACAGGCCGTACGACTCTTATGGAAATGGCCACGAACGTCCGCAAGGAGCCTATGAAGGCTACAGTAGACAGCCCGATGCTTATGGGGATGGACGTGAAAAATCACAAGGCGCTTATGGGAGCTACAATAGACAGTTTGATGCTTATGGAGCTGGACGTGACAAATCGCAAGGCCCCTACGAAAGCTACAATAGACCACCCGATGCTCATGGGAGTTACAATAGACCACCCGATGCTTATGGGAGTTACAATAGACCACCCGATGCTTATGGGAGCTACAATAGACCGCCCAATGCTTATGGAGCTGGACGTGACAAATCGCAAGGCGCTTATGGGAGTTATGACAAATCGTACAATTCCCATGGTAGCAACCGGAACAAGGATTTTTCTAACAGTTATGAAAGACCACAAAACTCTTATGGTAGCAACAACGATAGGTAGTTACTGTTCTTCATCATATTAACTGCGTAATACCAGCAACTGGATGCCTCCAAGTACACAGGAGTTCGAATCGGGATACAATAGACAAGGTATGCCGTCAAAAAGGTGCACAAATAATGTCCCACAAAGAGGAAAAGAATGTGCGATCGTCTTCCAGGGATTCGGATTGGACTCCCCGAACCGATCAAAGAGAATCATCTTATTCTTCCAAAGGAAACAATGACAAGACTTACCCAAAGCAATGTACAGAAAGGAAAACGAATAAAGAGTACTACCAAAAGGAAGAGCCGAGGTAAAAGTATTGTCATCCTTTTCATGTTCGTATTGGTGAGCAAGATCTGAAGAATGGTTCGAACGTAGGGAAAAGAGCAAAAAGGAATTACCGGCATCACACGTTGAGCAATCCAATGGGGGAATTAACTTTGAAAAGTACGACGAAATACCCATCACAGTTGATGGAAAAAGCTGTCCAGAACGTAATCGACTTTGCTTTAGACTTGTTTCCTACCAATCTGTAAGGCATCGAACGTTTTAGCGATGCAGCTATTGTTGACGTAGTCATGGAGAACATTGAGCATGCGGGATACAAAAAGCCGACCCCTGTTCAGAGACACTCTATTCCCATAATTATTGCTAAACGAGATTTGATGGCGTGTGCACAGACAGGTTGCGCATCTTCCATCAACTCCCTTTTGTAATTGGCGACGACGCTAGGCTCCGGGAAAACTGCTGCTTTTCTTGTCCCGATATTGAACAATTTGATTTGTCGGGGCCCACCAGAATATCCATCACGTGGGTCTTCCCGGGTTTCGCATCCGCTCGCATTGGTGATTTCTCCTACGAGAGAACTGGCTATACAAATTCATAAGGAATCGTTAAAGGTAAGCTTATATTGCAGTAGAAGAACTGTGTGCCTTGTTTTTCTTCCTAGTTTGCCGACCGCACGCCCATTTCTTCGTGTATTGTTTATGGAGGTGCCAACATACAAGCACAAATGCAGAGCATGGAAAAGGGTTGTCATTTGTTGGTAGCAACGCCAGGGCGCTTAAAGGTGATAGTAGCACTGATTGCTTGACTATTTCCACGCTCATTGTGCTTCACATAAGGACTTTACCCAAAGAAAATGCCTAAAGTTGTGCTTAATTCAATTCCTTGTTCTAGATGAAGCGGATCGAATGCTGGATATGGGGTTCATCCCGCAAATACGCGATATTGTTGATGGCGAAGGCAAGGCCTTGTTGACTACATCCCCTTCCTTTGCTAAGGGTGTTCTCAGACATGCCGGACAAGCACCATCGGCAAACACTTATGTTCAGTGCAACGTTTCCTACAGTAACATGATTGAATAGCATCGCTTGAATTGCGATCGTAACTTTAGGATATTCAAAAGCTAGCCAGGGACTTTCTCAACAACGACTATATCCACCTCACCGTCGGCAAGCTGAATTCTGTGTGTAGCGATGTGAAACAACGGGTAATTCAAGTGCGTGATGGAGAAAAGCGTCCAATGTTACTCGAGCTGCTTGATGATCCCATCAATCAAGGTTTCGGTGCGTTGTGTGATTCGCACTTCTATATGCGCTACAACAGGGCTTACTCTTATCTTTGTCGCAACAAAAAGGGAAGCATGCGATCTTGAGGAGTTTCTCTATCGCAAAAGCTATCGCTCCGCTTCTATTCATGGGTTATTGGCACTGCCTTCATTGTCATTATGTTGCCGATTAATAAACAAACGGTTGCTACTACAGTGATCGTACTCAAAGCGACCGGGAACTTGCGATTGAAACCTTTCGCTCAGGAGTAACACCAATACTCGTCGCCACTGAAGTGTGCGCGCGTGGCATCGATATTCCAAACATTATGCATGTCATTAATTATGACTTTCCGAAGGATATCAATGATTATACTCATCGAATCGGTAGCGGTGTTTTTCAGTTCAATGGAAGCGCAGTTGTTGCACTATAGAATCCCTTATTTAGGACGCACAGCGCGTATGGGGAATGCCGGATTAGCAACAAGTTTTTTTACCGATAAAAACAAGAATATCGCCAGCGAGTTGTTTGATAAACTCGTCGAAAGTAACTCAGAGGTGATGCAGTTTATTATGTTTACAGGACGTAATGGGCGCAACGGACGCAATGGGATGTGTAGTAAATTACATTGAGTTCTTACTGTTCGTTTCTAGGTCCCAAGGTTCCTGGAAAACTTGGTAAAGAAAATGGAGAACACCCAGCCGCAGCAACCTTCAACAAAACGTAATGTGACGGAGAAAAAAGGCTGGAAAGATCAGTTCTTGGAGCGCATTAAGACGTATAAGAATGGCGATCAACACTCCAGTAGCAATAGCTCTACGAAAAGCCATGAGCGGAAGAATCTCTATGAGCAGTCTGATGAATTTTCAAGGAATAACAATGGTGGTCGTTCTGACGTTAATAAGCGTAACGCACCCAGAAATGATGATTATTATCAGAGTTCATGTGGTGCTTCTGGTGCTTCTCATGGCTCCGATGAACGCAATGTTAGGAGCGAGGCGAAATCGTCCAAGCCACACGCGTTGGATCAAAAAAACAAGAAGTCGGACGCTAAACACAATTTCGAACCGTCTTATAATGGCAACATTGCGAATAACGACAATGGCGATAGCCAAATATCACCAAACAGAATAGTCGAAGAAGAAACTGGGGAACTGTCGGAAGTGAATAATGGCGCTGTTGAGAAGAACAAAAATGCGAACGGAAGTGAGAATGAAATGAGCGAGTTTGGTTTTAAAGGTGAAAGCAATGAGTTTGGAGATCCTAACTCTTGGGACGCATTTTCCAAGTCACTAAAGACGAAGGGAACCTGGTAAAAACAAAACTTTGATTAAAAGCGTCATTCTCTAGCAAGTAGATTGCTCAAGTTATTCGTTTTAGCTAAGCATCGCAGTGTGTTGATGACAAAGGGAACAAAGTTATGTCTCCGCAGTTCGTTTTCATCCTAAACAATGGGATTTTTAGTTGCGGGTGCGCAACGATTCAAGGCATTGCAAACGGACTTTATAGCGGAGAAGTTTCTTGTTGTAGGTTTGAATCTTGGTTTGAATGTGAAGGATATCGCTTTCGACTTTGGGTGACCGTTCGCTCTTTAAGGAAAGCGTGTCTATCGCTATCGAGCATCTTTTTGTTTGTGCTTTACCTCGAGAAGACGACTTAGCTCATCGGCAAAAGTCAATTTCTGGTTGCGTATGACTGCCATCAGGTTGAAGCAGATTTCTTCTTCGGTAAACCTGAAAGTGCCAATATGGAGCAAAGCAAGAAGTACTTATGATCGCATAGCACATACGCTTGTATTCTGTTTTTGATAAACGGAAGAGCAACGCTCCACCAATTGCACTTGAATACGCCCAAGTCGATAGGCCCATCTTTGAGTCCATCTAACTCAAACACACGACCTGAAGAATAACAACGAAGCACCTTTTAACGTTAGCGTTACCGTTAATAGGCACATAAGCTACGAAATGAAAAGCATCGTCACTACCGGTACTGTCTAGAGCAGAGTCATCGAGGAGTGCTGCTTCCGGTCTGAACGCATAACGCATCCACAGAAGCGAAGGAGTTCCAGACCTTGAAAAGCTATTATGAATCTTTCTTATTCGTTCATCGCCGATCGCATATCCTTTCATCTAAAGGGAAGAAAGGCAGTTTTTCCTTAAAACAAAGAAAAACGAAAAACCTCTGCTGAAAAGTCGTGCGTAAAAGCCTTAAAGTTAGCAAGAAACTCCCCCAAACAAACACCACTCGCGTTGAGAAGGACAGAAAGCAACGCCTGGGTTGCACACGCATTCTTTATCACCTTTGGTTGGCTACTGTAGGAAAACGAAAAAAGTTGATGCGCACACCTGTTTTGCAAAGAAAATTTCGTTGTTGCTGTTAGGATACGTAACACACTCACTGCCAACGCTAGCTTTCCATTTGAAAAGGAAAATAAGCCCATAGACAGGTTCAAGAGTGTCCAAGGCGTTGTCATCCAAAGCGTAGAGTTCTTCCACCTAAGGGACTTAACCGATTGCGAGTCCTCGCATACAACAACACCTGCACATTCTGACAGCCAAGCATGCTTGCGAGTTCCATAAAAGTACCTGCGAAGGTGTTGCAGTTATTAAAACAGCTAATGGCACACCTGGATCGCTTTCTATTGTACACCACGGCATGCAGGACAACAGCGCGCAACGTAGCAGAGACGAACGCGAAAAGGGATGAGTAAGAGTTGCAGCATGACCTCGGAAAAGCTTCCACCAAAGTGCTCTGTGTGCGTTGATTTCGCCTTTGCGCAGAGTAGCACCAACCGAATACTAACGTGCGCTAATTGCCAACTTCAAGTACAGTTTTGAATTCTACTTGTTAGTTCTATTGTCTTTAGGTTCACATGGCGTGTTATGGTGTAAAGAAAGTGCCTTCTCGCTTCCTTTGTTGCGTTTGCGCATTGCCATTGTCACCAAAATCGCATGTGGCAAGTTTATGGCGTTTTAAAACATCCGCTACAGCTTTCGTCAGGAATGCCTATTCTGTCCCTCAACAGAAGGTGCATTTGTACGCATCAACGAACACTGGGCGCATGCGATATGTTGTGTGTTTCTACCTGGTGTAGAGATTTGTAATGTACAAGACATGTCGGGTAGACGCATTTTTTTCGCACGCGATATCTTGACTGGGCTTCCTTAAAGATATAAGGCTTGATATGGACTATCTAAGAAGTAGCAACAATGCGCGTTCTCGATGCACCATCTGCGAAACTGAGAATGCACCACTTCCCTTGTGCGAAGGAAAAGAAGCTTTTGAAGACTTTTTCGAGCAAACACCGCTATTGAAGTGCTTTCACACAGACTGCGAAACAAGAATGCACGTCACGTGTGCCCAAAAGTGCGATTTGCTCTTTGAGCAGTTTGGGGGAAATCCCGCCGCCTTTTCGTGTTTATGCAAACAACACTATCCGGTAAGGTTTAACGCTTGAGTTCTTAGCTTTGATGCGATTGACGCACTTTTCTACCTTCAGGAAACTCTTCACCGAGTGCCACCGATAGTATGGAGCGATGATACTGATGGTAAAGAGCGCCATTGCGATTCGTTGTGGTAGTATGGATTCATTACGAGAGACTGAAGCTAGCGATGAAAAGCAACTTTTTGACTTTCTTACGGACGAAGTAACCGACATCCAAGCTTTGCATACGCGACTTTTGAAGAATTCGGTCGTCACGTTTCGTATTTTTTAGCATCTAAAGGTGTGTTGTGGGGAATATGCAGAATGGATTAGCTGACTTGCTTCCAGCGATAGAAAGTAGCTATGGGCGCTGTAAGAAGCAAAAGGAAGAGGTGCTGCTGCTACTCCTTTGTCTTCTTTCCTTGTTCTTTTCTAACGCATCTATATTGCCAGCTGGTTGCGTTACAGGAAGAAAAACTGCGATTGATTGGCGTAAAGAATGAGTTGCTGGTTTGATCGATAGCCTGTTGCAAAGAGCGTGTATTAACAAAGCTTTCTCATAGAGCAACTCGAAGAAGAAGATGCGTCGCATGCAGACATCAGAAGCGGTGTGTTCCTTGTTTCATTCTTTCGTCACAAAAGAAAGCATTCTCTTCTTTCAACTAGACAGTCGAGCGACTAAGCACTTGTTTGCTTTTACTGTTTGGTCTTGTGCACCCGACTGTTATTGAGCAACTTCCCGACGATAAGGTTGCAAACCAATACGCGCTTACCCGCTACTAGGCGAGTCCATTAGCAGATTACTAGCTTCAGTCGACATGTCATTGAACTTCTTACTAACTACCAACGCATGCTAATCGATAAAGACGAAGACAACCCACTGGGGGTATTGCTTCAAGAAGCTCTTGTTGCTTGTCGTATTCACCCTACGAATAAATAAGTTTTGGCGCTTTCATCGCTCTTTTGGATAAAAGGAAGCGTTGTTCCTAATGACGGATGACAAGGATAGCATAACCAGCGACGAAAAGCAAGGCATCAACCAACTGATTGTTCAGGGAAAGTTGGCAGAGAAGGACAACGACATTGAGCAAGCTAAACAAATATATGAACAGCTCTTGAACAAGTTTACAGAACTTGCTATAACTGGGAGAAGACTTTCCAAGCTGCAGATGAGACTCAAGTTCATTGAAAAGCTAAGAGAATCTCCCCGTTTGCTTCCTCATCAACACGCTGGTGTTCAGTTTTTACTGCGGCTTTACGATGATAAACCTGCTGGTGGACTGTTAGCTGACGATATGGGGTAGTTGGCTTAGTCATTGCGTTGTTGTTGTTCTTCTTCTCACCTTTTTATTGAATCGGCATCAAAGGCTAGGCAAAACCATCCAAGTACTGTCTTTCATCAACATACTGATAGCAATGAAAAAAGCAAAGACATGCCTAATAGTTGCGCCAAAGATGATTCTGTCTCAGTGGGAGAAGTTGGCTTTTTCATTTCGCCCTTATAGCGACGCTTCGCTTCCAGGGAATGCGTAAAATGGTGTCCTAAAGTTGCTGTTCATCAGTGCTGTAACCTGAAGATTGATGTTGGCATGGCACTGGAGTTTGATAACCCACTTATATTACTCGCTTCTTATGGTTATTTGCTATGATTCCAATCGCATCGCAATGATTCGCTTACCTTACCTTTACTGCTTTTGCGGTAGATTACCTCAACAATCGAGTTTCTTCCATTTGTCCAGAGAAATTTGTTTATGACCTTTTAGTGTGCGATGAAGCAACGCGACTAAAAAACACAGAGTCGAAAATTCATGGGACCATCAGGAAAGTGCGCGCAAAGTGTCGCATTGGCATAACCGGAACCCCGATTCAAAACAATCTTATGGTAAGAGGAGTAGTTTGTTGTCATTACAAGAAAGTGCAACGAAACGTTTATCATTACGTAGGAACTGTGGGTTCTTTTCGATATCTTTTGTCCGGGAACGTTGCCGAAAATGCGACGAGAGTTTGGTAAAGAGTTTTCCACACCTATATTAAAGGTATGCATTGTGTATGCGCTCAACATTGCGGTGATCCAGGGCCGAAATAAAAATGCAAGCAATGATGCAAAACTGCATAGCGAAACCTTGTTAGAAAGCTTTTCCAACCTCATCAAGAAGCGATTATTACGACGAACAAAGGAAACGATCAACTCTGGGTTTTTTTCTTTTTTTCTAAAAAAGCATGGATTACAAGTTGCGGTTTAGCCTGTGCGACTAACCAACGTGTGCGGGAGACACTCCCGCTCAAAGAGGATTATATTGTATGGATTCAAATGACAAACGTGCAAATTTCGCATTATGCAAAAGAACTCGAACAATTTCATCGAAATACCGAAAAAGTTGTTTTTGTCTTTTTGCTCTGCTGTGATGGCGTGTTTTTCCAAAGTTGCTTGCCACTAACTAACGAATAATTGTGCAGAACAAGGAAGGACGCGCATTGCAAGAAGTACAGAAACTCAAACAAATGGCATTTCACCCGATCATACCCTTCTATAACAGTGTAAATGACGCAGAGAAAGTGCGTTTCCTACGGTGCATCCGGAGAAACTGGTATGTACATCGATGTGTCCTTCTTTCTTGCTAAGACGAGGAGTACCTTTACACGACGGTGATCTTTATAGGTCCGAAACATTGAAACTTAGCGGAAAGTTGCGATTCCTGCAAGAGTTTCTACCTTATCTGGCTAGAGAGAATCACCGAGTCCTAATGTTCTGCGAGAGTTTACTGGGACTAAAAATG
Source organism: Agrenia bidenticulata (assembly GCA_034694785.1). NCBI lineage: Eukaryota > Metazoa > Arthropoda > Collembola > Entomobryomorpha > Isotomidae > Agrenia > Agrenia bidenticulata. The sequence goes on from JAQFYM010005258.1 coordinate 9,199, forward strand.
CTAAGCATGCTCTTAACTTTCAAAGTAACCATGTATCCATTCTTTCTTCGTGTTTGCACTACATTGTATTGCGTAGAGTCTACGCCACCATGTATTGTATGGCGACACTCCTATAAATGAACGCGAAAGGTAAGCGAACCGATGGTTTGTGTGCATGGCGACTTGTTTCTTCCCGCTCATGACTTTTGCAGTATTATAGAAGAGTTTAACAGCAATCAATCAATAGTTGCTCTAGTTGCAACAGTGAAGCTGTGTGGTTATGGGTTGAACCTGACAGGAGCAAATCGCATTATTCTATGTGAGATGCTTCTTAATTGATAAAGGTGCGTCACTTGCTTTCTCTTTTCTTTCCAGGCGATCTCTCGTGGAATCCTTCGGATGATGATCAAGCCATTGATAGAGCTTACCGATTGGGTCAGCAAAGAGACGTTGTCGTGTTTCGTCTTGTTGCATGCGGCTCGATAGAGGAGAGAATATGCAGTGTCTCTATTTCTAAACAATCATTACCATTGTTTGACATTTTTGTATCAGACGCAAATTATGAAAAGCGGGCTTGCGATAGCAGCATTATCGGAATGCAGGAACACAAAACGGTGAGAGAAAAAATACGTTTCGAGAGAAGGAAAAGTCATAAAAAGAATTCTCGCAGATTCTTCTCCATGAACGACATCAACATGGCCTTCGTATTGGACTCTACGCAAACTCCTTCTACTCTAATGACTATCCGATCGCAAACAAACGATGCTTTGAGTAAGCTTTCAGTGGAAATTACTCATATGAAGGGTATGATTTGAGAACAATGAAGAAAAGTAATGTACATCACTTTTAGGGTTTTGCGGTGTTTGCGAGCGTAGCAATCTCCTGAAGATTCAAGACAGTGCATTAGAAGATTGCGATCAGGTGCTAAGAGGCATCTTCCTCAAGAATTACCTACACTATTGCGTCTCCTTAGTGTGATGATGAGCGTCCAGGAATTTTCTCTATCGACAACAAGGAGAATGACAGCAACATGCTAAACTTTATAGCGAAAAACGATACAGCGAGAATAACCGAGTTCGAGGAAGAAGGTGAAGCGGCAGTAAAAAATAGTGAAGAACCGTGTAAAGTGATAAAGAAAGAAGTGGCAGAAAGTGATGACAGAATACAAACCGCAGTGAATAGCACAGTGTTGGAAGAGAATAATAACTTTCATTCGGATGCTATTATTCATGATACTCATCCTTGTGCAAACAACGATAACGATGAAAGTGAAGAGCTACTTGCTCTTCTTTCGGAACTTGCTGTGGATGACGATGAACAAAGGGAAGGTATGCGTTGTATCCAACATGCACGTCTTTCGGAACTTGCTGTGGATGACAATGTGAAAAAAAAGTGTAAACCCACCTATAACTGTATGCTTATTCTTTTTCTTTAGCGTGCTAATGCGTTCTTTTATAGCACCGTTCGATGGACGTATAATGACTCGCAAAAAGAAACAGGTACAAGTTTCTTGTATTTAGGAGTGAAGAAGAAAAACCTTCTAATGAACGAATCCAGGCTATCCACCATTTAACAACTATGCTCTTCTTAGCGTTAAACAATGTTGTGCAATGCTCCCGTTGTCTCCAAAATCTTGTTTTCTGAAAGGTGTACCATCTCCCGATCAGTCTTACCATCACTTGGGAGAAGCGATTAAGGACCACTGCAGGAACCACACTTAATTCACGGTGCGTGAAACGAATGCATTGCGTATCTAATGGTAAAAGGAACGCTGATGGAAAGCGCATTGCAACTGTACAGCTGAATCCCCGAGTTGTAAATACAAAAGGTGTAACAACGTGATGGATTCTTCTAGGTTCTTCTAACAGATTGCAGAAAAGCTTAAGGATACTCTTGCCCACGAATTATGCCATGCTGCAGGTACCCAAAAGAAAACGGGATGCATTCCTACCATCGCGCTATGAACAGCATGGATTGTGGACGGAGTATCAAGGCCACCACATGGGCCGATGTTCAGGAAATGGTGCCTAATATCAGAGTACAAGCATATAATGGTTCAACAGGGCGTACAGAACAATGCGCATGCACCCCGACATTAGGGTGACAACGTGCCACTCCTACGCTGTAAGTTACCGCTATTACTATGAATGTATCAATGCCGAGTGCCGAAAACAGTATAGAGTGCCTTTCAGCGATGCCTACTAAAACCCTACCACAAAGGTACGGATTCCAAAAGCGACTCCGTGAACATCGTCGGTGCCGAACGTGTGGCTGGTTCAATTCCCCCTTTTCCTTTGTGCAAAGAAACCTAACATGCCTTTCTGCAGTCACATTGTGCTCGTTACCGACACAAGTTGAGAAATTCTGCCATTGCAAGCGACACAGAATGTTTATTAGAGCTCACATATGTGCAAGTATAAATCACTTACTTTCTGACGATATTCTCGTTGCTCATTACATAACCTAACTGCACCCACACACCATATTATCAGTCATAAGGTTTCTACAAATACCGATAGATGCGATTTTGCGTTGTATTTGGGTATTTAGATGATCGTATTTTTGTGCATTGGTACGTTCCAGACACTCGAAATGCGCCTTGAACATTTGCCAAAAGGTATGCTGAGCCTCTTGAATGTCTTGTCGCAGTTCTGTATACCGTATTGAAAAGGAATGAGTTTTTATGCCTCCCTACGCTCCAGCATTTGTGATTCGTAATCGCGTTTTTCATTAACACGTTGGATCAACCGGTTTAAATCAAGTATGCACTTATTAGCTTCTTGATGGTCAATAGCGCTATGTAATGGTTGATAAAAAGAGAAGCTTGAGAAACAATCTCCCACCAATCGCAGCCGTCATCCTTCCGCTCTTCAATTTTTTTCTCTGGTTCGTTCTTTGAGTCGTTTCTAGTTTGCAAGTTTTACTTGGACTTTTTTTGGTGTGTGTGTGCGTACAAAAGGAAAGTAGATTCACCGATGCTCCGCTCAGGGGACTCCATTGCTATTACTCCTTCGGGTAAAGAGAGATTGCCATACATGTCTTGTAATTGAAGGTTGTTCATGTCCAACTTGAATTAAAGGGAGGAAACGTTGTTCCCTTTTTCCTTTATATGACTATTCCACTTCTTTGTTCCCCAACAAAGTTGACCTGACACTTTCCCCCAACAACTGGACGACGACCACGAATGCTTCAGCAGTTAGGTGCTACTCCATTGACAATGAACAAGTCCAACTTTATTCTTTTGGCTAACAAGTATCCCCATTTTGCACAACAGTACGTCTTCTGAAGGCGTTCTTTTCGCATCGTTGTTATACAGTATTATCTTCAAGGGTGGTAAAGCGACAATTGACTTTCAGTGCGAAGCTGCAACCAGGTTTTACTAAGTGGTTAACAATCAGCATCAAAAGCGTTGTTGTAGAGAACTTACTTATGCCATACTGAAGGAAGATTTTGGGCTTCAACTTTACATCCCAGATGGCTTTCTTGTTCCTACGGTTACCTCGCGGTACAATTACGTTCGATGGGTTCATGAACTTGTTGCGTTGTGCCCTGTTGAGTACGTCAAGGGAATAGATGTGTGTACTAGAACTCATTGTACATACTTATGAGTTAGCGGAACGGGTGCTTCCTGTATATACCCGCTTCTTGCCGTTCGCTTGTATGGTTGGAACTTTCTTGCTATAGACAGTGACGAAGAAGTGCGCATGCTTTCTGTAGCTTTTCACTCTAAGCGGTTGTTTCTCTCACAGGCTTTGCGGTATGCTTTGGCCAATGTTCAGAACAATCATTTGGAAGCACACATCAATTGCAAACTTGTCCAAAAGGCTTTTCCCTTGCGAGATGCTGCTGGTGGCGATAGGTAAAGCGCAAACTATCGCGCTTACACTTTTTAGTTACACTTTCTGTATGTGTAATCCCCCGTTTTTCGCAAGCCGCCAAGAGCAAAAGGAAACGCTTCTTCGTGCCACGAAGCCTAATTCTGTAGAACGCTGCTTACTATGTTGTATGAACCATTTTTTCTGTGCAGAGCAACCAGGGAAGTGAGAGCGAGGCGATCACTGAAGGTTGTTGATCCGACTCTGCGCTATTTCTGATCGCACTCTATACAGGAGGCGAAGTTTTGTTTATTGAAAAGCTAGTTGCAGAAAGCAAAATTCTAAAAGGCAACATAACGTCAGTGAGTTATGTTTGTCCTTCTTCCGCTCATGACTGTGCTCTATACAGATGGTACACTTCCTTACTTGGGAAAAAGCGCAGTTTTAGGGCAGTCGCAAAAATGCTGAACAGAGATAAAGAGGTTTTGTGTATTAGCCGCATCTCGTCTTCTTCAATGTGTGCTTGCTCATTAGGTGCGATCGGTTCGGACAGCTCAATTTACCCAAGGGAAGACCACTCGTTGGGTATTTGGGGTGTTCTATGTGAACACCACAACGTTTAGGCTATAGCATGGTCGTATACTATCATTGGAGGAAA
>JAQFYM010005259.1:0-13649 GCA_034694785.1 Agrenia bidenticulata
TGAAGAGAGTTATCGTGATGACAGACAGACGGACAGACAGACACGGTGATCACATAAGCCCTGGCTCGGGCTAAAAAGATGAAAGAATTCCGCATATGGTTCTAATATGCAAATCGGCAATCATTAATCCATAAAGTGAAGAGATTTGTGATGAGAACAAGATACAGCCAAAGATAAGAATAGCTAAATGGAAATGAGATGTCAAAACGTCAACAAAGAATTGTCACCAGTTTTGCACTCTCAGAGTATACAGCCAAAGCTAATATTGCCATTAACAATCAACCATCAATAATCCCCCATCAACCAGTCGAGAAATCAGTCAGGCTTATCACAAACCAGCTTGTAAATTTTAATGGAATCGCTGCAAACTCTCGAGTCCCCTTAGGTGTAAAAAAAAAGTGCCACTACAAACTGGATGTTTAAATGATGAGACAGGAAACCTTAGCATTCTCGATCACCTTGCTTATTATGGATTTACATAGATTTGGTTTGCCTTGACAGGAAGGTTCGTGAAGGGGGACATATCACCACTATCTGGGAGAGTGGACATTCAAATCCTAGACTCTAAACTGCCCATGTAGCCGTTTGAGATTGTAGATCCCAGACATTTTTATTTCCCCACATCTCATATAAGTAGGCATATTCATCGAGGTAAATTATCACTGACTTTTAATATCCTCTTGTCTAAACTAGTTGTAAGCTGTTCTACGTGTAATTAATTACTTGAACGACTCTGGTCCCAATATAACAGTATTTGCTGGGATAAAGAAACTAAACAAGTAGACAAAAATCTTCATCAGCCCCACACTCATTAAATCCAGCCAACAGCTTGTTTGCAAATCCATGATTTTTTTGGAAATTTCATCCTCAGAATAGTACTCAAAATATATAGTATGTTGCAAGCCTAGAGCGATGTTAGTAGATCTTTAGAATGAGGTTGACAAGGAGAATCTGATCAATAAGCATGGCATGGGCTTGTAATAGAGGATTTTTCAGTTTGCAGTCACAGTGAATCTGAGACTTTTAAATCTCACCCCCCGAAACTTATATCCTATCAATTGTTATCAGATGAAACGAATCGTTTTCAATATGGAAATTGGAATGCAATCCTATTTTTCTCAGATGCTTTCCCAGTGGGAAAGAAGCAGTGGCTGCTGAAAAGGTCGGAGCTACAAAGATACAGTGAACAGTTGTATTTGAAAGAGCTAGAAGAGGTAAGTTAAGGTAATTTAAATTACTACGTCATGTCTCTGTGCACGTGGAATTTGATATTGATACGCCCCGGACGGTAAGCCAAGTTGGAAATTATGGAGAAAATAAAAACGTGTTTTGTTTAAGAATGGCAAAAGGGGTGGACGTGACAAATTTCCTCAAAGCTCATATCAACATGATATCAACAGCATCGATCAGCCAAGGAGTAAGATGAAACTCTTTTCTTAATCTTTTGAGCAACCTACTGGCCGAGTCATTTTCTTTGTGAGTGTCATCACTCAACCTCACACAATCACCTTCAGATTCTTACCCCCTTGAACACACTACCGAGACTTTAGATTGACCATTTAACTCCGGCAGCTATGGACTGTATAATTCAAAACTACGCACACGTGTCTTTCATTTTTACCGACTCTCAAAGTCGGTTTGATGGAACACCTTCCTCCATTTTGGGAATTGGCCTTTGCGGTTTCAAATTTAGCTACCAAGTCCGTCCACCGTTATCAATCATGGAATGTTCAAAACTTATCCTGTTTACCTATCCCTGAACTAAAAAGTTAATTCTTATTTACATTTGGCTCCATTGATGCACTGGCTGTAATTATGTAGCAAGATGATGATTATAGTCTGTGTGGATTTTTTTTCTATTATTCAAGTTTGAAACAAGGAAATCGAATTTCCCCATTGTTTTGTTTGAGCTAATTCCTTTGGGCTTTATTGCACTAGTTTTTTTATTGATTGAGGAGAGTGATTGTTTTGGCTTCGTATGCACTTAGTACTTAAGAGCTCAGATAATTTCTGCTTCATTTTATTTTGTCTGCTTAATTAGCGGATCAAATATCAAATATCTTTATGTAGCCTTAATTACTGATTAGTTTTATTTTTGACTTTGTCTAGTCTCTAAAAAGTGTATTTTTGTCTCCATTGAGAGCATCATTTAATGAAATTTGAGCCATTAATATTTTATGTGGTAAAATGCTTCCTTCAACTACGTTGTCGTTCTTAAAAGTGTAGAGATGGTATATTTAAAAATTTCAATGTCACATTTCAATGTTATCTTTAGATTCGAAAGAGAAAGCGTGCAGAAATGTGATACACTATTCTATGTAGGGTCAGCGAAAAGTAACATTCAACGATGAATACAGTACCAGTAATACAAAGATCCAGTCAAACCAAAAGGAATTAGTGTGTCTTGATACGAAGCTACTAAACTAATAATAGTTTACTACTTTGTAATAATATTTAATATGGGTGACCTCACAGACAAGGTCTACTTGGGATATGGAGATGCAAAAATCTTTAGCTTTGATTCCAAACCTCATCTATATGATTAGGGAACAATCATATTACGATTACAATAACATTTATCTCCATTCAATCCTCTAGGATGTTTGCATTCAGGAGGAGCAGGGGGCTGAGGGAGTGAAACAGGATTGTAAAGTATGATCTTTGACTTAACCTGGTCCCATATCCAATGTTTAAAGAAAAAATCATGCTAAAGACGTAGGTTTCCGCTTCGGTTGGATTCAAAACCAAATACGTCTTAATGTCACTAAGGAAATGGATGACGATGGAGAAAATGGAGATTGCTAGCTCAACTATCCATTTTAGGGATTACTTTGCTAGATATGGCTTGTATGAAGTGGTTAGATGTTTCCAAGTAGACTCTCCAACTCATTTTAACAACCCAACGCTATACCGTATTATGGGGAAATGTTTTTCAACTTACAATTAGATTAATCTAATTATTTTTAATAAATGATCCCATGATTTTTTTTCCACCCAAGTAGTCCTGGGCACCAGCTTTAATGACATTGGAGTAAGCAGTGATTCCAACATCCTTGGCTGCACAAAATGTTTCCACACAAATGAAATAAATAAACACAATCTGTTGCCTTACCCTTCGTCGATACCTGTCCACCAGGTTATTTGACCCCATTCGGATTTGAGTTTAACTAATAACGTAAAGGACATCCTTTGGAAAGTACGCACATACTTTGAGAAGCCAATAACGCCCTTATCATTATAGGGTGTTTGGGTCAGTAGCCTAGGACGAGATGGTTACCGGATGTTTCAAGGGAGTTAGGTTGGACAGGTTGAGTTATTCTAATTGTGTCATACGATACAGTTCCTTGACTTGATAGGAAATGGAAAATGCCGTATCAATTGTGGATGAGGATGTTATGAAATGTAAGGACTGTTTATGCCAGTTTCTATTGCGGGTGTTGAGAAATAAAACGTGCGGAGTAAACAAAGGAAATAATTGAAGAGTCAAACATTGGGTCAAGTTTAATTTAATTTAAACGATACAAGAGTGTGAGTGGTACTTTTATATAAGTATATATTATATTTTATACATTATATAATAAGATTATTATTGTAGAAACAATTCAAGAATTGTCCTGACAACTGACTGGTTGTAAAAGAGACGCCAGGTAAATAACCTTCCCAGAGTCATTTTAAGGACAATGGAAAGGTTGACAAAACTGGAGACCGTCGCTCGAGGTAATTAAAGATACAAATTCGAAATAATTATATGCAGAAACATCACGACTTTAATAGGTTGCCATTCATGTGAAATTACTAATTGTACATTATGATTCATGGGGCTCAAACACTAGAGAGGAAAATATTACAAGTCCATCTTACGCAGGCGAGTCTCGCACTAAGTTTTGGATGCGGGAATTTCACCGTGCTCACTTACAATGAACTTATTAGACGAACATGAACTTACGATATGGGAGATTTCTCCCTGGTGAACTAAACTAGGGAGTTTCAATCATACCTAGAAATTCCAGAAAATAACTGGAGAATGGATACGACTAATTAGTACACTACTACAATTGTAATTTTTACCATTCGCTCTGGAAACTTTGGACATTATCTGCAAAAAAAAATTGTATAAATCATGTTTTCCGTATCCAGTGGTGAGGTCTTGAGAAAATGAACGGATCGTACAATTTTTAACGGGGGGAAAGCAGAGGAGAGAAAGGACTATTGCTAAACATGTTAGGAAACCACTGTATTGAACATAGTCGCGCAGTGGATCTAATTACTTGTGTTTTTTTCTCTGTTTCTTAAGTATTGGTATAATCCAATCAGGTTAGCAGAATCAGTGGGGTTTAAAATGATTTCAGAAGTATTGAATAAGTTGAGAACAATAAGGATTCATCGATCAAATCGAAAGTAACAAATCGGTGTATTTTGATACAGATCATGACGATCAGGGGATAAGGTTAGGCATCTCAGTTTCTCACTTACTTGAAGACAGTGTCAAGGGATGGGAAGCTGGTCTAGGGATGGCAAGGATTTACTTGCTCATCGTGATGATAAAATCGGAGGCCAGAATCTACTCTGGGCTTCTGTTTTGAAAGAAACGCATGTTTGTCTCTTCGTACCTCCAAATTACAATGATGTAGATCCATGATCCATGTCGTTGGCATATACATTAAGCTCCAAGTGTATGAAAAGCCAATTTTAAACGAGACTGTCATATGTCATGGGAAGTGTAAATAAACGGTGAAGGTTTAAAGCCCAACACGTGTCAAAGTTTTCTTTCGGTGTTCGAGTTTCCTATCTCCGGTCTGAACTTATCTTGTGATCGTTGTACTTGCGATAGTGACGATATGGTCTGAAACCCCTACGCTACTCGCTACAAGCACCCTTCTGCTTTTGAAGCCTCTGGCCCAACGACGCTAGACTCACGTAGGATGAAGATGTACACGAATACCATTTCAAACCTAGTTTTACTTACCCCTTAGCAGCGTCTAAAATTTTAGTTTTAAACTAAAATTAAACGACCAGGTTGTGCAAGTAGAAAGAGAACAAGGATTCTCTCATTTCATTCATGACAAGAGCCGATAAATCTAGATATATTTGGAATTCCAATGATTTCAATGTTTATTGTGGAGATTCTCATTATAAGATTCAAATCCACCCCCAGACATCCCTCCTGGGCGCCTTGCCTCGTCTGACCTCTTCACCTTTCCGGAAATGTCACTTATTAGCCTCAGTCATCATCGCCATCAAATTAGGACGGGTCTCGAATAAGTTTGAAAGATGAATTTGCCTTGTGTGTGTGGGTCCAATGAATGTACAGACTACAAGTACAAAGACGCCATGAAGAACCCAAGTCCAAAGACTTGATCTCGTGAGAATGAAATCATCAGTCGTTTCTATTTTTCGGCTCAGCTTCCTCGATTACAACTAATACCAATGTACTAACAATTTTCTTATATGGAGGCCTTTTCGAAATTTAAAAAAAGACCGAATCCCGAAGGACAGGATGTCCATAATAATAACCTTGACCCTTACTACAGAGACGGATAGTAAACTTGCAGTAGCCGAAAGAACTTCAAAACCCTTAAAAATATACCGTGGGTAGTAGATTGTAGGTGTTTTGCTCATTTGTTATTTTTTTCGTCCTAGCTTTATTTACTGGTCTCACCTGGTCCAACTGAGTTCACTTTGCGTAAATCAACTATATTACAAAGATTAAACCATCAAGATGAGGCATCAGCCCACAGGTTTTTCAAAAATATGATCCCCAATGGTTTTAAATAATAATTAGGGATGGCCTGAGTCTTGGAACCAGCATATTAAAAGACTCGTCATTGGCAAAATAAGTTAGCACCCAGAGGATCTTGATGAAATTCGATATGTACAATCCAATCAGCAATAATTCATACATTTTTTCCCCACTGAGCTACACGATCTCTAAATTGGTTTCGAGGCTCATTATTACCACTACAACCATCGCCGTCTTAAACTACTTAGGAGGACTCGTCTGTGTTAGGAGGACATAGCTCCGCAATACAATTACCCAAGGTAGCCTTAGATAGTTTAGAGTTGCTGTACTAGCTACAAAGCCTTTGAACTTCAGTTTCAAAAATCTTTGATTAATGCATTTTTATTAATAAAGGAATTGAGTCACCCTTGGAGAATTCCACGCCAAATTTCTCTCCACTACATCTTTAGAAGCATTAAAATGGCGTAGAAAAATGAATTTCTAATTCAACAAAAAATGTAAGACGAAAATTCAATGTTATTCCACTGTAAAGTCTAAACAACTTGTGAAAGAGTGGGATCCATACAACCAGGGCATGGAGAACTACTTCCTCCAATCTCCAAAAAGCCCTGATTTATGAATGAAGAAATATTTCTGAACCATAAATATTCTTAACGATCCCTTCCAGTCAAACAAATCACTCAAAATTAGGAAACTTGAGGATGAAAGGGAAATTAAACTATAGACATCAGAGATACCCACACGCAAGTGTAAGATTTTCATAATTGAACTGGGTATTATGAGGCTTTACAGGTGAAAAAAACGGATTTTTTGTCAAGAAATCGTTTTTTTTGCACGCACATGTTAGACGCATCTGTGGGTGCTGTGGATTAGATAAATCTGCCCTAAAGATCATTACATAAAATGATTAGGGAAATAGTACTTGAAATAAAAAGGGTTCAGTCTAGTACGCCGGTGGTGCATTGGATTCAGGAAATTGGAATACCTTAAGACCCAGACAGTGTGAGATAAGGCAGATTGATGCGTAAATCTTGTGCGTGCACTTCCTGACCTAGATTCCCAATTTAGACTTGATGAACATCTAGTGCTAATCCATCTTTATCCTCAATCCTCCAAACCTCTTTTAATTCAGAACTCTTCCGACCAATACGCTTTGGACAATAAGAGCGTCGTAGTTCTCGAACCCAAGGGCTGAGACACAGGGTGAATTTCGGGATACCTTGCGAAGATGTGTATTCAAAACGACGTCTGTGTTTAAATCTGACTGGCGACTTCTAAAATGTGATCTTAACAGCCCAATTACTCATTTTATGTTGCATGTGGAGCTCAATCCAGCTTTGGAGATTGAGAATCATCACAAGCTTGGATATATTTTATTCTCGCCTCTGAAATGAAATCATTCCTATCTCCATGTTATCATTTTTGTAAATGTAATATAGGCAGGTAGCTTGTGTAGAGTTGTAACCTTTGTGGCTATAGTTCCCTAGGATTGGGTTGGGATTTAACGATCCTCCGACTTATACAACAGCGGCCTGTCAACACAAAGAGAAACAGAATGCTAAGCGTAGGTTTGGAATTTTTAAAGCCGAATACATTTCCCTTAGTTAATTTAATCGAATATTTTCAGGACATCACCGATATTTTCAGAACACGGAGGGGGACGGACATTAAAATGTGTGCACAAGGCTTCCGAGGAAATTCAGGGAGATAAAGCATTCCAATGTCGAAACTAAAAACAGATTTTTTCAGGATTCCAGAGCCGTTACAATGTCTGCCTATTGGCCAGATCATCTCGGCTACCCAAAGTTAGGGGACAACGGCTCTCTAAATATCTAAAATTATTAATGAACCGTTTTTGATAAACGGGTATTAATACGATTTATAAAACTGCTTGTACGTCTGAGGGTGAATCTCCGAAAGAAAAGGTAATGAATCAGATAAATAGTGCAAAGTCTTGAGTGACGCCGTTAATGATCTTCGTGGTGGTGTTAGTGTTGGTAATTGTGGGGTCTGAAAAGCTGAAAATATGCTTGGTGTGGGTATATGAAATATGATAAATGATCCGGCCTCGGAACCGAGATGAATGAGAGGCAAGTCTCCCCAGTTTATTCGCAATTACTCATACTACTAAAGTTAGAATGAGAAGGTTTTAAATAGCAGAAAAGCTATTTTAGAACTGTGGACAAACAAAGGTGGATAATTTTAGCCATGTTTCCACCATCAGACTATACCCATACATACTTGTGTTTATATGTAACTATATAATCTATATGTGTGCAGTAATACTATGTCGAAGCGAAAGTCGCCCTTCGGTTAAGTCAATTCATTATCCTTACCGTTCATCCCCACGGAATTTGAGCTGTGGACATGTGGGGGATAGTTTCTAAACACAAGTGCTTCCATAAAGCTCCAAGGGGTTACTCATGCAACCGGATATGACTTTCCTCAATGAAAAGAAAAGGGAAATTTTTAAAAATTCTGAATCACAAACCTCCCGAAGCGTTTCAGTGATAATGCCTCGAAGGTTTTATCAATTAAACTACGACACATTATGATTTTGAGTGTAGTTAAACCGACGAAGGCGAAAGTATGCAGAGTGGTGGGATGGCAGGCGCCATTCAGTCATTCAGAGTTGTGTCTTCCTCAACCACCGGCACCAACTTGCCAGCAACTTACCATCAATTTAATTCCGAATTCCTTTCCCACTAATCCTAAGTGAGTCTAATGCTTAATGGAACCTTCCATGTTCATGATAATCACTCTTGTCTTCTAGACTTCTTTCTCTCTGATGCCTAAGTCTATATATCCAATCACTTCAATGCTATTTACTATGTGGGTCTTAATATTTATAAAATAAAAAAAACCTATGAAAAGAGCTACAAGTGCAAACCTTGCTTCTGTGAACACGCAACGCACATTGGTATTATTTGAACACAGAAATATCCAATTCCTAAGATGGATAGGATTCACAGAAGGTTGGCCGAGTAAAACCATAAGATGTTATATATCCTTCCTTATTTGCAAGGCCTATCCTCACATTCAAACCAAATTCTTCGACCATTGCGTAATTCTGACTGAGACTGGTAATGAAGGAAAGGTAAACTGTAGCTGCGGAGCCCAAAATGAATAAATGATGTAGGTTTCATGCTCAACGATCCGAGGGAAAAGCCCATTTGTTAAATCCTTGGAGAAACCAATTCATTATGCCCTATCATCAAGGATGATGATTCATGTCATAAAAACTTTTCTCGGTTCAATGCGATTTAGAATCTTTTGTCCTTGTCGTGTTTAGTGAAAAGATAATTGTAATAAACGTGCATGGAAACTTGAACTAAAATTTTTTGAAAACTATTTAATGTTCAAAGCGAAAAAATATCGACAGCGATCCAGATTTAAAACGACAAAAGTAAGAAATAATCCATAACTTGTAAATGTTTTTATAAGTAAAATCGGCGACGGCTTTTCTCCATTTCGTGTCGCTTATTCGTGATGATCCATTCGTACTCACCAGTTTTTGCATCAAAGGTACCTTTTTGGACAGATTTTAACTTCAATGTAAACCGCGGTCCCAGCTCACGAAGAGCAGCTTTCTCTCCTTCTTTCTTGAATTCGTATCTGTCGATTTTGGAATAAAACACAATAAGTTTTGAAACTTCACAAATCTCACTTCTTATCCTTTGATGAATTGAATTCTAGATCTGATTCTGCAATATTTAGTAGAAAAGTCTGAAAAGTCATACCGATGATGACGAACAAATATGTAGTCTCTCTGATTATGAAATGTCACCACCCGACGTCCTTTGAATTGCGGTTCTTGGTGAAATAATGCTCCGAACATTCGAGCAACCAATAATCCAACTCGGGTTCTGAAATTTGTGGTTAGAATTTCGGGCCTGTGACTTGTGATCTCTCGCCAGTCACGCTAGAATCATAAAATTGAAAACAATTAGGTAATGAATGAAGAACAAATAGGAATTTCTTACGTTGAACATCTGAATAAAAAGCATGAAAATTGATAAGATAAAATATATTTATCCATCTGCTCGTATTTCTAAACTTAGCGTCTCTAGGCTCTATAATTTTAGAAGAAATCAGATATTGAAATTTTTTAGAACATAATTTTCGTGAAGTTTCTAAAAGTTCATACTTGATGGTTAGTCTTTTTAATTCAAGCTAAAAATCTTTACATTTTCTAATGTCTGATCTAAACATACATGGCACCTTCAACCTTACAAGTCCTAGACATGGGGCATGTCTCCTTTTGAAAAAAAAGAGAAAAGTTCAGTTGAAAGTGAGTAAGATCCCATCGTCTATACGTCCTAGATCTTTGTCTATCGCAAATAATATAAATGATTCAAAGAAAGATCTTGTTAAAGAGTGGATAATCGCCAAGAGGAACTGTGTTTGTATGCCAATCAATCACGATAATCAGTTCCACAAATCGGTTCGTCCCTGATAGTCCGTATTTAAATATATTATATCTAATATCTATCATGATTGGAAGAACTATGTAATTTGAAACTAGGTATTTGACAATACAATATCAAATCAAATCAAACCATGCCGAGGCAGAGCTACTACAACGGAAAGGAAAACGTATGTGTTTTCAAAAGTTATGCTACTACACCTACAAAATATATTCGAACTAGTTTCATCAACTACAGCATGTTAGATTTTAAATACTCGTCCGACCACAACTCAAACCAAAATAATCCTACTTTCTTGACTGAGGACTGCGAACACATTTCCGACCTTTATCAACAGCATCAACTAAACTCAAGGAAGTGAAATGATTTAAAAATAAAATAACTTGAAAGCAATTACCTTTATATGCTTAGTCAATTTTACATTGCTGAGCCGAAAGAAGCAAGTTGGTCCTACTGGGAGATGGCTGATCAGTAGACTGGCTGAAATTGATAAAATTTAATCACACACTGAACTTTCTTGTAAGTTTCAAGGAACTAAACCAAGGAATGAATTCCTTAACTGAACTCTAATAAAATTAGAACTTACTTGGCTCTTTATTATCTTCATTTATGATGATAATATCCGTAAACTCTTTTTCGATTGACTGAGAAATCATCGTCTTTACTGTAGCACGTCGACGAAGAAACATTTCCGAGTTAGGGATCACCCGTTCCAACTCTTTCATAAACAGCCGAGTTTTCTGTTGAAATTACAATATAGTTAGACATAAATAAGAGATGCAATCAAATGAAAGATCCCCAATTAATCAATCCTAATAAAATCAGTCTACTGCTCTTCTCAATCCTGTGTCCTGCCTACTCCTAACCAAAATTGAATTTGAGACATTCAGGCAGCTGATCAAGTTGGAATTTACAAAACAAATCTAACAAACACAAAGGTCGTGTATATATTGATGCTTTCTTCAACTTTGAATTAGCGAGTGGAGCTGGAAACTGCCAGTCAAATTACAAATATGAATTCTCACCAAGTTAGGATTATGAGACGAGGTGATGACAATCTTGGGAATATAATCTTTCGCAAAATAAGGAGCAAAGTCATCAATGTCAACTTCAAAGGTCTCATAGCTATCCCCCTGGACCTCTGTGTCATCCGGTTCCCGAAGTGTCTCCAAAGTATGAGGTACTAGCTTGGGTGGTGCATCTTCTCCGAGGGCTTCCACCTCATCCCTCTTACGCTTTTGTTCAGCTTTTTTTGCCTACAATACAGGGAAATAAAATAATAAAATAAAACTTTTGCCTCTCCACAATTTCAATCAAATGGTCCAAATCCTTTATCAATTAAAATGTAACGATCGTTAAAGACAATGAAAAGCTAAAAGTTACCTTCTGTTTCAGTTTCTTAGCTCTGGCAATATCCATTCGCTTCTTGAACCTATTGGGCTCCCTGTTAGCTTTCGCCATCAGCCCCCGATATTCATCCTTGGATGGAGCGGCCTTGAGGGCTGACCTCTCATCCACTTCATTCCCCTCTGACCTTTTACCCATCTTATCCTTTCGGGTCAAATGAATTTGAAATTTATTACAACAAATATATTTAACACTAAATCCCAAGTATTTACTCACGTTTGGCCACTCTCGCGTGCTCACAGCGTGGATTTATCCCGTCCCGGCAGCTTTGCCTAGCCCGATGGGGCACTCCTGCTCTATTTCAACTCAATGTTAAATGTTAATTTAATCATTTATTTTCATGTCCTTACTTAATTGCTTGCTCATTGCAAATTATTACAGTTGAAGACTGTCAGATACGTGGCGATGAGGTTTATGAGCATTTGGAATTCGAAACTTTTTCTGTTATTAATTAAATAATGAAGAAATGAAGAAAAATTAATCATAGCAGCAACAGGATTTTAAAATCATTTTTCGCCACTTATAACAGCCATGTAGGCCGGTGTCCATCCCGTTGGGACCTTACTACAGATATTAGTCACAGGATAAAATATATTTAAAATTTCGCTTGTCGGTCGCTAAGGCAAAAAACTTCTTAGGCAAAAATAAAGAAAAACTGGAAATAACCAGTTATTTTTTTCTAAGACTGGTTTGGCAGATGCCCATAACATATTAGGCAGATGGAAATAAATGGACACTTAGGCAGTAAACTTATTAGGCAAATATAAATTAATATTCTTGTCAATTCATTCTTGTCATTCAATCATTTTACACTGGCTTTAATTTTCTATCAAATTAACCCAAATGAAGTTTCGTTTTGGATCAGGCAATACTGATACAATTTTGTTAATCCACTGACTAAACGCAGCACATTTAGCCCTGGATCTGTAATCTTTTTGTAGATTTTTAATCAAATGATTGTAACGTCTGTAACGTTTTTGTTGAAGAGACAGTAATTGCTGCCCTTCTTCTATTTTTTTAAATCGCGTTTTCGGTATTGCTTTGTGAATCCGAGACTTTCCAGAAGGATATCGTATAATGGTTCCGAAGTATCCATCCCTATGTACGTAGCCTCATAATATTTGGCGAAAGGGTTTTAACTCAAGTGAAAACCCTCTATTTATATGTTCGAATCTTTTTCCAACATCTCTCAAAGGTACATGTGCAAGTGCAGAAAACAGTTTTTAATTTCTTGTCTAAACTGTGTATTGGCTTAAATCTGCATTGCATTCCTAACTGTTGAGCTTTTCTAAACAGACTTTGGTTTAGAAATTTACGTATCTTCCTGGAGAATTGAAGGTCTACTGGACAATACTTACTAGACATCTTTTTCATCCTCACTTTTATCTGTAGAAAATGAAAATTTTTCTATCTGCCTAATCTATCTTACAAATTTGCCTAAAATGCTTTCCATGTTCTCTCATCATGTTTTCTCATCTGCCTTAATTTGTTTTTTCATTAAATTTGCGTTTTTTATTTTTATTTTATTTTTAAATTTTATTTTTTGTTTTCAAAACGTTCTTGACCAACCAGGGGGCCTGAAAAACCTTTTCAAACCTCTTTGAGGCCTAGAAAACGGGGTTTTGAGGCTTTAGCAAAGGTTTTGATAGTTATTTCAAAACCTATTTTATTCTGTGAGCTACCCGATTAAGACAGACTATAAAGACACCTCCTATGGACTATTTAAGCGGCCCAATTTCTGAAAGCGGTACAGGGTGCGGCTTACCTTAAGTTGCAAACTGTGCTCACAAGAGATGCAATTCCCGATCGTCGATCTCCACGCATCAGTTATTCAGTTGATCAATGTCAAGAACCCAGGGTTCTAAATTTGACAACCAGCTCATGTTATGTGTACGGTATTTGGAGCCATTGTATGTATTTTTATTGGTCGACCATGTATTGTATGTATTGAGAGGGTTTCAAGATCATCTCTAAGTAATAATATCCTAAAGTCATTCCGAGGCTGAATGGAGCGTAGCACGTTTTAATAGACACTCTACAATAATAAACACCCTACAATCTCGGCTGTTACGCTC
>JAQFYM010005260.1:0-13648 GCA_034694785.1 Agrenia bidenticulata
TAATATACATACTGGGCGATAGAGTTTACTTATTGTGACATAATAAAACCCCACCTGTAGGAAAGAATTGTTATATTACCGATCTTTAATTTAAATTGCTTTCTTTTCGTGTTGTTGTTATAAGACCATCGGTTGACAGATCTTACGATATGGTCTTTTCTATTTCTCTTTGTTGATTATTTATAAAAGAACCCATAATAATTTCAGGGGCTACAAAAATTGGAAACGGGCTACAATGTAGCAATGCTGATCCCTGTATTAAACTGTCATTAAATTATCTTAATACTAATTAAATTAGTTTGCATTCGTCTTTACTCATCTTAATAAAAAATACTGATGTCTGTTTCTACCCATACACAAAATTTTACAAGGATAATATTTAACAAACTGTAAAAATCCATATTTTTTGTTTTCAAGATTACATCTAGCATAATATCTATTTTGTAAAACTAAAACGTTTTAAAGTAAGACAACATCTTTGCTTAAACGTAAAATCATATATTTATATGTAGATGTTTACTAACAAATACACTTTTTTATAAAATACGAAGATTTAATCATTATTTAAAACCAAAGGTTACTATCGTCAATGAAAAAGAAATTTTTGAACATAGATTTAACAGCCTTTTATGGTTGGCTATTTTTTTTGTGGCCTTTTTAACTTTTATTTTTTTCATATATTTCCCATAATGGCCATTATAGGCGTAATCGAATAACAAAATCTTTTCCATACTTCCATACCATATTCGGTACGCCTGGCAGTTACACTTGTTATGCACACTTATTTGTTATTTTAGCCTTTTTTGGCTGTGTTATTATAAAGGCAATGTATCTTTTTTACACAAGCACGAAATGTAGATAGAAAATATATTAAAGTATATTTAATTATGTTATTTTATCTTAGTATTGGTAAATCTAATTTTTTTTTATATAAATATTGCATAATTTACAAGAAATATGGACCCATAAAATTGCATTAAATAAATATTTAGCTCCAATAATGTTGGCAGGTGTTGCAAAATATCCCGTGTGTCTTAAAGGGATAGATGTAATTTAAGGGTGTTACAGTTTTATACCC
This sequence comes from Agrenia bidenticulata, assembly GCA_034694785.1. Taxonomy (NCBI): domain Eukaryota; kingdom Metazoa; phylum Arthropoda; class Collembola; order Entomobryomorpha; family Isotomidae; genus Agrenia; species Agrenia bidenticulata. The sequence goes on from JAQFYM010005260.1 coordinate 1,079, forward strand.
ACGGTTGTCAGAAATTCGTTTATTATTCTTCATCCTTTACAATTCAAGGGGTAAATATGGGGAATAAACGAATTTATTGAAAACCGTAGGTACTAAACGAAATGCACCTATATGTATCCCTTTGAGATTTCATATGAAAACCCTCAGGTTGTCATCTTACTCGTAAAAAGAGAAAAACGTGTTATTCAAATCATTATAAAGATCGTGATTTACATCCAATTTGATTTTCTTCTGCCAAACATGCTAATTATTTTAAAGAAGAAAATTTACGATAAAAAAATAAAACTTATAAAGATTATAAAGATTTCTTATATAATAGACTATAGAATATAAAGGTCTATAAAGCACACTACACGTTTACTGTCTTATGTACCACGCAAAAAAAGTTGTTTTTTTTTAAAGCTTTACTAATCATTATACAGAAATGTGAAACTTGTTACTAGATATGATCAATGCCGTGCCGAGAGAGGGAAAAACGTATTTTTTCCCGGGCCCCTGCAGCAGAGGGGCCCCCAAAGCTGCACACGTTTTCATTAGATAAATATATATTCATGTTTGTTAAATGCAAAAAAACTGTAAAGGTGTATGCATGCTAAGAACTTCGCTGATTATATTAACAAAAACAAAGGTTGTATATACACATTTTTTTAGGATTCAGACACCTTTTGGTTTTGTGCAGCAACAGTACATGTATAAACTAAAATATCGCGGTAATAAACAGCAAAAAGATACTGCAACCACTTTTTTGATGGTTCTAGGGGCATATCAGTCGATCAATTACCTTTAAAATAGTATAAATATGACATTAAAGATTAAGACGATATATATACCCTAAAACCGTTTTGATAAGTTTTTTGCAAAATAAGCTAGTTTTTATAAGAAAAACGCATTGCGAACATAATCTATTTACTTAGTAATTTTTTAACGTTATGTAATTTTACAGGCACCCATAACAAAATGTCATTAAGATCTTATTCTACGCACAAAAATATAAAGATCCTTAGTAAATCGACATTAAAACAGGATTGTATTTGCAAATTAGTTTACAAGTAAAGGCATAAAAAAATTATTGTTTATCAAATATTGCAAAAAAAATAATACAGAGCTTTAAAACTGCAAAACTATACATTACACATAAAAAAATCCTATGTGGATGTGTATTAAAGTGTACCGATTACCACCGTCAAAAAAAAAATGCAAAACAAAATCTTAATTAAATAGCGATGTATAAAACAAAAACCATACAATATTTTTTTTTATAAATTAATGTGTATTCCTCATACAAATAAATATAAAAAAATGTACGACACGATTAAGAATCATGCCAGAAGCATCGTGTCTTGCATTTTCTAGGTTTTTAAAGCTGGAAATTTTATTCAGAAAGCTAGAATAATACATCAAAAAATTAGTAATCGTATATATTTTGAAAAACAGGTAAAACCGGGCTACTTTTTACTGTTTTAATATATCAATTTACGAAAATAACTATGTTTGGCGAAAAAGTGCAACTTCATTTTTTAAGATATTTGGATAATATTTAATTTCTTGTATAGTCTTTTCGTACGTTTTTTTACAAATATGAAAAAATTTACATATATATATTTTTCGGGGCAATATATATTTTTTTCATGAAAGACGGCTTTTTGACGGAAGTATATGTAAACCGTCTTAAGATAATAAAACACTATGCACTTGTCATATTTCTCCGCTTTGAATTGTGATTTTTTTATAGCTGTCATCGGTGGTTCAGAAAACTTTGACTGTTGCCCTTTGTAGCGCAAAGTACAGAATGACTCTTAGATCAACTGCTCTGCGTGCCTTAGTCATTCTTCTTTTTACTATTTTTAGCAACCATAACTGACTGTAGTGTTTTTATCTGACAAAAATAGCACCAAAAAACACATTGTTGAAATGTGTGCTAGTCAATTGTATCTTTTTTGCTGCGACTTGCTGAGTTAAGATCAAAAAAGGTATGGTTACTTTTAATGTCAACAAGAAAATAAAAATAATACTATTAAAATATTTTTTTGTATAAAAGACGGATTGTATAATTTCATGATTGCACATACAAACAATAAACGCATACTGCTACATAAAAGAATTATTCTTTTTATAGATCAGCGACACCTAACATCTGTAATATGCCTATTTGTTATGCACGACGCTTATATATTTATAAAATTTCTGTAATTTGAAAGATAAGCGCTTAATTACAATATTGCATATTTAAGTACAAATCAAGCCAAATATAAATTATAGATTTATAGTAATTAAGGTAGTTTTTACCTTTTTTATATGACATGCTTAAATTTTTTGTATAAGTTGATCGTTTTTTAGATCAAATCTAAACAAAAAAAAAACATAACGGGTTGTTTTTAAATGCATGATATAAAATATACTAAAAAACACCATATAAGTTAACAACTAGAGACTTTTACTACAAAGCAACGTTTTTTTTTTGCATTTTATATTTATTATTTATACGTACAGATCAGTAGATTTTATCATGAAATAAAAGTAGGTGGCAATGCTCTGTTAAAAAAAATTCCATTTTAATGTTAATTTATAGTTTTACATATAAAATATACATAAACAGGCCCAATTAATGTTTTATAATGCTTGCTGATACAAATTTGCATAAATAAAGTCATACGAAGCATATTAAATAGCGCAATTAGTATATTTTTCTAATTTAGTAGTGTTAAAAAATTTGTATCTGGGATAACGTGATAATATAACGCATAAAATCTGCAAATACATTTGCTGGAACCAACAAAAACCTCGTTTCTATATATTTCGCAAGCGTATTCCTCATACTCATATTTTTAATTTACAAATACCCCCTTAACCTTATTTTTTTTACCCAAATACCTTAAAAGCCATACATCCTCTACATATATACCCTTTCACTGTTTAAAGTTTAATTTCATTTCTGCTAGATAATTTTTGCACATCCCGTTATAACCACAACCTTTTTTTCAGACAGCTTCTTGTATATCTTTTTGTTTTGTTGTGTCTTTTACCTCTGTACTAATTTACTGTTGTTTCCCATCTCTCGCACACTATTCGGTTGATGATTTTATGTCTATATAGGCGTAACCACTATAACTTTCATCTCTTATACATCTATAACCTATTTGCCCCTTTTATCAATGACCTTATGCCGTTATAACCCTACACCTCATATTTGTTTTTACTATAAAATATATATTCTCATGTATTTCTATACACTTTAACTTGTGGCCTAATGTCATAGAAACCTTTTTACCAGTTTTATTCTATTCTTTTTACCCCTAAATTTAAAGTACATTTTTCCTTTTCTTAATTTTAGGGGCCCAAAAAATCATTGTCCGTGCCCCGAAATGCCTCAGCACGGCCCTAGATATGATAGAGGATTTTTGATAAAATTGCCTATAATAGTAAAATTAAGAAAATAAAAACATTATTAAAATTACATGGATAGTTGCAGTTATAATTATTCTTTTGTTATAAATAATTAAAAACTTTTTTTTACAGATAAAAAGTTTTATATGATAATTAGAAGGCACAATGTAAAAGGGATTATCTAAAAAGGTACTATATAATGAACATTTGGTTGCAAAATCTTCTTGGTAAAAATGATAAAATATATTTCGCGTTTTTTTTGGTATCCGTAAACATTTTATTATAACCGACATAAAAATATTGTTTTAAATATGTTTAAAAACACAGATTACAATAAAATAAATTTACAACATATTTTTACTACAAAATTTTGTCGCTATTAAGATAAATTTTATGGTATATAATTTTCACTTTAGCATATTTTTGATAGTCGTATTTTTTTTCATAGTTTTGACAAAAGTCAAGTCCGATTTTCAATAAAGAAAAATTAATTGTTGTAAAGATGCAGATTCGTGTATGCGTATGAAGAATATGCCCTTTTTTTTATAGAATCTTTGTATATGGATATTAATCGTTCGCTAGCCGCGTGAAATCAGGCATATTATAGATACTAAAATTCGTAAAGTGATTCCAAAAAAATATCCTTTTGTGTAATCATGTATTTAGAAGCAATACTACTTTTTATGCAATAAATTTTTATCCAGGTTGAAAGTTCTTTACAGCAATAAAGTTCTTTTAAGCACAATTTTTTTAAAAGGGTTGCTTGTTTTCTTGCAAATATAAAAAACGTATTTGCAATTACAAAAAATTATGTCTAATATTACTAGATTAACTGAAATAAAAAAATAACATGTTTTCGGTTTTTATAAATATTAAAGAGTTTTTTAACTATTTAAGTAATAGATTAAATGACGTATCTTTTATCTTGTGCATTTTAAATCCAAACACCGTTACAGTTTTATCAGGTCAAAATTGTAAAATTTTTATCTTCATAATAAATATCAAAATGCTATTAATACCCACACAAAACCAAAAAAAAACTGTATAGATATCCATTGCATTTTTGAGCATATTATAACGTAATTTTGTATATGTTGGTGTATTAAATCTACATATTTCCGACACTAAATATAAAAATTAACATTTGACTGCAAAATATTGTTGTAAAAATTATTAAAAACTATACACCATCTTGCTTTTACATTTTTTGTATATTATGGTAGCTTATAAAAGTAATTACTTTAGTTCCTACATTGCAATTACTTAGGGTTGGTCAAAAAAAATCAATTTGATTGTAATCGCTGATTCTATCATGATTTAAATCAACTTTTTTTATAATAAAACAAAAAAAAACAATAATATTTATTTTACACTACAATCCTTATCTTTACCTAGAACTTAGAATACATCTTTTGTATATGAACCTATTTTCTTACTGATATAATTGGTTTTTTAAAAAATCATACTAATAGGTGTTATTCAATTTTTTGTCTGAGAGTCACTTTTATTTGTTTTTAATTGACTTTAACTTTTTTTAAGGTCGTTAAAAGTGATTTACTTATAATTTTGCGTTACACTGCGTGAAAAACTAAGAAAAAGCGATTGCGCACTACAAAAGAATCAGAATATATTTATATGATTTTAGTACACGCAGGTATTTTTTACAATTTTGCGACAGAAAACTACATATTATGATAAAAACTGTAAGGTTTTATGCTATATACTTAAGTAAAACAATTGTTTTTATTTTAGATAAATTCATATATAAAAAAATCTTTTTACAAGACAAACATACGCACTAAACGCAGTATTTTAGTACTGTAGTTTGTCAATGAAACTTTATATTTTTCGTTAGCCGCGTATTAAAAAATATGTAATATTATGATATGATTAGATGAATTGCATATAAGGCATGGTTGCTAGATGCCGAGTATTCATGCGCAGGTACACGTCTAGGAGAAAAACTTATAAATTTGTAACTATTTTTTTATATTTCTTTTGTTTGTTTAAATGCTTTTTTTCTATCTTAAACCAATATAACTTATCAAACAGATAGAAGATTTAACAACGTATTTGACCAATAAATTCCATATTAGGCTAATGCGATTTTATAAAGTGTGCATGCGGCACGCCGGCATCGCTCCTTTTGAGCTCAGAATCTCGCACCTCGGCGATGACCACATGCTGTGCCGCAGGCTTAGCATAGAATTGGATCATTAGGTCTGTGATCGTCGCGGTCCACATCCGACATATTCTGGTGCAAAGTGTCAACTGGCATAATAATATTTTTATGATTCTCGTAATTATTTTAAAAAGATGATTAAAAATACTATAATAGTTTTGAACATTAGACAGGATGTGCTCTATTAATATAAAACTGGCTTTTACATCGTCAAAAAAACTTTTGATTAATTGTGAATATATGCAGGTTAGCTGAAATACTCAATAATTAGGGCAGAAAATTTACGTTATTTCGATAAAGGTACACTTTACCCTATCATATTTACCAACTTTGGCGATGTAAAAAATTTTGATAAATTTTACAGGTCTGGCAAATTTTACAGTTTTGGCAAATTTAACAGGGATAAATCTGGCAAAAATTGCAAAAATACGCAAAAAAGACACACGGAATAAACAGAATTTGCCAAAAATCGATTCTTGTGTACATAAAACAATTTTTTGGTCAAATTTAGGCTATAAAAAAGCGTGATCTGTTGATTTTTCTACAAAGAATGGTAAAAAATACAAGTTTGGTAATCTACAAAGTTTGTACATTCGACAGGGTACAGTGTACTAAGTACTAGACTTTTTGTATGCGGTTCATTTTTCGGTAATACGGTATTGAACATATTTGCGTGTAGAAAATACTTTTTATTTTTGCATAAATACTTATGTTATTTAATTATAAACAAGTGCGTGGCATGTGCCGTATCAAATCTTCGAGAAAATTGCATATTAAAAGCTAATTCCGTGCAGAACCCAAGTATTTTTTATACATTGATTGTAGCCATCAATAAAAGTTATATGCTCGTTTTATAATCGCATCTTCTACATATATTAGGCACTCATATTTTAGTTTTAAATAAACGTACATCAGTAAAAAACTGCTAGTAAAAGCTTTTATAAGATTTCTTAATATTTGTATTTTAAGCGTGTATACGCTGATTATGTGCATCAACTTCAGAAATCTGCTTTTGAGATTGCAAAAAAAGGTTAACATGGCAAATGAATATTGTTTTTATTTCAGGGCATGTTATTTAGAGTATTGTGATGCATAACTGTATAGCTTTTAAAAAAGCATATTCAATAACGTAATTTTGCAAATTTAGTATGTTTACAGTCTTAATCTTAGTTAATATACAATGCGGCACAAAAAAGGCCAACATAATGGTTTTGAATGCTACGCGCAAATGAACTGCGATTTGTTGTATTTTAGTACAAGCATACTGCAGTGCAAGTCTATAGATTATTATATACATGTTTTTATTTATTTTTATATTTTACAAGGTATTTGTGCTGTTTTCACATATAATGCATTCCACATTGTATTTTTTTGCTATAAAAAGTTTTCATAGCAGTTTAAATTTGTATAAAGCTTGTAAATATTATGTATGTGATTATAAAAAGAAATTTTGCTTTTCTTTAAAGAGTTTTTTGTATGTCTTGTTGTATCGGTACTATAAACTAGTGGATTTATTACCACCGAAGAACTTATCCTGTTTAAACTAAAAAATAAAAAAATCATAAAAAAATTATTTAAATGTGTGCCCAAAAAATTCTATAGAGTATTTTACCCCTTAAGATTAGGGATAAAAAAAATACACTAGTGCAAAATCCTCGAGAGAATTTTTTTGGTGTCCCAAAAAAAAAATCTAAAAAATACTCTAGTGAAATACTTACGAGAAATTTCCCATCAAGCCTTGAGGGGTAAAAAAATACTCGAGAGTATAAATTTACAAAAAAAACAACATTAAGGCAAGTATTATGGGGTCAAAAAAAACACAACAAAAGGAAATATACCAATAATTACATGTATTAATAGATTAGGAAGACAGTTTTTGCGTAAAAATTTTATGGATTATATGCCAACCGTTCCTTTTGATTAATTATTAAACTGTCTGCAAAACACAAATTTTACACATATAAAACAACCAAATACATGTAAAAACATAGAATTTATGAGTTTATAATTAACTTTTTTACGAATTTAGCGAAAACAGTTTGGTTCCCATATTTTTATACTAGGTTATTTCCTTTCGAGAATTAATCACCAGAGTAAATCACCAGAGTTTTTTTGGGACACGCCTTAAATAAAAAAAATCGATTTAAAACTAAATGCGATTTTAATCCAACCCTGCTTTCACTTTGTAGAAATTTTAAGTTTTTTACAATAATATTTTACAGGTTGTTTTGGAAGAAAAAAATTGCCTCGTAAAACAGGGCAAGAATTTTAGTTACGAAGACAGGTGCTTACCCCGTAGACTAAGAGTACATGCCTGTAATATATAATGCTATACAGTATAGTAAAAATAAGCGTTTTGACAGTGAAAAATTTAGGCATAGTGAAAATACACTATTCAAAGTAAACCCCATAGTTATACATGCGTAGCTAATGAGACGAACATATGTAATAATTTTTTAAAGGAGGTTTAGCACTGTTTTAAATAAATAAAAACAAATGATGTTTATAGACTGCCATAAATTCCGGATTTTATTTTTAAAATTCAAACCAAATATGTAAAATTATTTTATAGGTGTTACATTTACCAGGGATTTTTCTATTTTATTTTACTTTTTGCCGTAGGAATAATTATTTTTAAAAAAATATTTATATTATAACAAAATTAAACCTTGGCAATAATTTTATATGTAAATTATAAGATAATGCTAGTTATTATAAACAATTTGAGTGCTATAATCACAATGAAAAGCCTGTAGAGTTTATGGGCAATATAAGGTTTGATAAGTGTTACCAGATTTTTACCGAAAAAGAGCAAAAAAAAAGTACATTTTGCATTGAAAAAAATAATAGATAAAAAATGGGGTTAAAAATTAAACAAAAAATTTTATTTTTATAAATTTGTCATTTTATTACTATTTTTGTGGTATTTTGCATAGATGCAGTAGGGTTTTAGGTATAATAGTGTCACAAAAAGTCACTAATATCGACATGTATTTTTAATGTAAAAAGTTGTTTTTAAACTCTGACCTTTTAACCTATTTCATGTTTGCAATATATCGACATATGTGAAACGATACTTTACTTGATTGCAATTAGACGTGTAGAATTTTCGCAAATTCCTTTTTGCTCAAAATCGATCTTTACACAAAATAACAAAAATTTTTTGTAAGCTTTTGTGCAAAGGAACATATTCTGTCTGTTTAAAAACAAGTTTATTAAACATAAAGAGTATCTAGTAAAACTTACTTATGGCGCAAAAATATATAAATATCTAAAACAAAACCATTAATTTTCGTATCCTTGACATGTGTAAATTGATAATACAACCCATTATACGAAAAACTTATAAAGGAAAAAAATAGTAGACGCATTGTTTAACGTTCCAAAGTATTTTAAAGCATTAAATAAGTAGAAATTAGACAAATAAATCTACTTGCAATTCAGCAAAACAATTCAAAATAACATGATAATGTATTTTAAAGGGTCTTTATAAAATTTTTAGACGCAAATGAATAGTTTTATAAATATGTTGCACCGGAAAAGTTGTGTTTATGTTCAATTTTTCTATGCAGATAAGTTAACACATAACACTTTATTTACCCACCCTGTTTAAATACCAGCATTAAAACAACAATAAATGTGGAATATTCTACTTTTGTAATAACAGGGTTCCTAATATTTCAATTCTTTTTAACTTTTTTAATGTAAAAAAAACAGTTGTTTTACAAAAATATAATGCTACATGCTGTGTGTTTTTCGAGACTAAAGAATGTTATTAAAAGACTATATTTTAAGAAAACCGTATTTTTTGAGATTTAATGCAAAATGTTAATATTTATTGCAATTTCTACAGAGAATGTAATCAACTCACTACAAGTTTTATCAGTATGAACCCGTTCGAAAACAGACTAACTATTGAAAATCATCAAGTGACTTATTGCATGTCAAGACCATAAGCATAATACTGAAATTAAAAAACCCAAGTCTCAATTGTATATGCATTTATAACGGTCAATATAAAGAACAGTTTTTTTGATGTATGCAAACACACAAACCATATGTTTGCATAAACAGTTCATGTTAGGTCAGTACTTCGTAGTTTTTTACAGATTTGTAATTTTTTTTGCTCTTATGTGTGTTTTGAACATAATTAATAACAAGAATTATAAAGCAAACATTGAATGACATTCATCCGCGACTTAATATTACAATTGTTATCTTCCATACGCACTTAATCTTTTTTTCTAATGATGTAAAAAACACTGGTTATTAAGGTCATATCATCAATCCTGGCTAACAATAATGTGCTGTAAATATTACAAGATACAAATCAAATATAAGTCTATAAAATTATTATTCTTTTGTATTTGAATTACATACAAATTAATACCAAATTACATTTTTTTATAGTTGCTTCAAATTCTTTTTTAAAATTGATGTAATATTGCTAAAAAAAAGTAAAGGTTGCTCATTTTAAATTTAGCTTTAAAAAAATTACGAAAAAAAGAACCGCTTTTTTGTATTGTAAATTTAAAATCACATAAAATAATTGCCAAAAGTAACGCATCGGTTGCATTGTTATACAAGCAAATATTTATATATAAAAACTTTTAAGTCTTCTTTATCATTAGGTTATTGTTTTCTAGCGGGGCAAAGCATGTCTAAAGTAAAAGACGCAAGAAAAACGAATTGGTTTGTATAAAATATTTCGCGCCTAAATTTAAGTGCCGATTTCTTTATTGCATAGATTTTTTGAAATTATACTTTATTTGCTTTTAATTTAATTGTAATTTGTGTATAAATACAAATTAATACATGTACAATACAAATTTGTTTTTTAAAGCGTTTTAAACAAAAAAAAGGCTACCCCTTCTTTCGAAATTCCTAGATACGGCTTTGGTATGTATAAATAAAGACAAGTTCGACAAAAAAAACAAAAAAAAAGGGAAGGACAATAACAAGGACTAATTTCTAGATAAAAAAAAAACTGTACTCTAAAAATGTGAACACCTGGTCACACCAGGTATGATGCATATTGAGTCCTCGTTTTGCTTATTAAGTGTTTTAAGCCCCTATATTCAACAGAAATTTTAAGTAATGATTCAATGTTAGAATTCTGACTTAAAATATATATAAAGGCACACAAATTTATTTTTAAAACAATAATAAAATATAAAATGCAATGAAATCTTTCCGAACATAGATACTTTATTAGATTCCTTATTATCTTAATCGATAGAATTACACAAAAAAGAGATCATATTTGATTCTTTTATAAATTATACACTATTAATTGCAAACATTTCAATAAATAAATTAAGAAAGAATAAAATTCAAAATAAAATAATTTTTATCTTGATAATTGTATCGTGTCTATTTTTTTATTTTTTTTTTAAATATCAATAGAAGATAACATTTTAAAGTAAATAGTAATAATACTCATTTTAAATTTAGCCATACTTGAAATATCGTTATTAATTTGGCAAGTTTTTAGATACTTTAAGTTATTTATGTATTTTTTAAGTTTAGTTATTTTTTTTTATAGATGTTCCTGACTATTTGTAAAAGTGCAATAAAATCTAACTAATTTGTTAAAAATACTTTAAAATTATATAATAGGTATATTATTAATTTAGATTTACTAAGTGCCTTTTACTACTATTTTTTAATATTAAAAAGAATAATACTACGAAATGTCAATATAACTGGAATTTTTAAAATTTCAACATGTTTTTGGCTTTTTTATTTTCTAGGTCGTTATTAGTAAATCACTTTAAATCAAATAAGGTTAAAAACTAGTGTTGTTCGTCTATTAAGCTTTGTCATTTAAAAAAATAAAAATAATTTTTTAATAAATATACATTTGAAACTTGTTATTCGTTATATGCGTCAAATTTATTTACTTTTCCGATGGAGTATTATCAATTTATGAATTTAATATGTTGGTTTGTTCCCTTTAAGAGATCTTTGCAATTTTTAAAGATTAAAGCAGTTTTTTTTTATGCAAAATGAAGGGGTATATATGTTACCGGCAAATTGTAATTTTAGGCAAAGTGTACTTTTCCTAGGCAATGTACCATTTAAGGCCCCCAAACAATCTTTTTTTGGCCTAAAATTAATCATTTCCTAGGAAAAGTACACTTTCCTCGGTAACATATAACATTTTACTCTAACCTAATTTAATTTTTTTTCTTATCCTAGATAAAAAGTGGTTTTTTATTAATTATTCTCATTTAAATAGAATTTTATTATAATTTATTCATATAAAAAGGAACTAGCTTTAATACTCATGAATATTTTATTTAATATTTTATTTTTAACACAAAACTTTTCGGGTGTTAGGGGTACAATTTATGACCCATCTATTCACACCCAAACACTAAGTATACAAGAAGCTGTTATATGCAGAAAAAATAAGCATATGGAAAAATTTAATGATACTGTGCAAGAGTTAAAGGAACCTGTCAAAAATGTTTTTGTGGGGATAATCAAATCCGGCAATATAAAAAGCAAATTTGAATATAAAAACGTGGACGAAATTGTGAAAGCCGCTAAGCTTATCAGACTTATTGAAGCTGATATAAAGTTGTGTATCGGATCTGAACTATATGCAACTGGTAATTTGAGCCTATTTGAAGATGATCTTTTAAAGAATAATTCTACTATAATTGAACATGAATATACTAGATATACGGGAAATGATACAGAATATCTACTAATGATGCGATCAGAACTACAATTACAATATCCTATTTTGAAAATGCTTGACAGTAATATCAAGATTGTTAATTCAATAGTGATAACTTTACAACATCCTAAAAAAATGATATTGATGTGTTCATCGCCAGAGCAGGTGAAAAGAAAGCTTCAATTTTTAATTGATTAAATGCAAACACCGTATTTTATATGTTATAAGCAGGCCTCTCTAGATTAGGAGAAAATGACATTTTCTCCTAATCCTCCTAATTTTTTTGCCTAAATAATGCTTTTTCCTCCTAAAAATT
>JAQFYM010005261.1:0-13648 GCA_034694785.1 Agrenia bidenticulata
GAGTTTTACCAGATAGATCGTGGTATTATTTATACAATGTTCCATAAATCATTTCGATCGTACGTTAAAAAAAAGTTTAAGGCTTCATGTAGGCGTTTCAACATAATCCCCGTCTCCGTTTTTTTCATCCTATAAACCGAGAAAATTGTTAAGAACGTTTTATGCAAAGACATTGAGAGAATTTTGCTAATATTCATTTTAAGGTTCCTTTTTGCTTGTTTATAACAATTGTCTTTTTTACTTAAATTGTTTTTTTATTTACGGGAAAAGGTAAAGCTATAACATAATAAAAATTTAAACGAACGTTTTAAATTAAAGTGGTTTTTTTATAATTATTATATTACAAATTCTTAGGCTTAAATTTAACATGAAACAAGATTAAAAATTTTAATAAAATTTAAACGTGTTTTCAGAATAAAAAAAGGGTATCCTTTTACATTAAGGGTGTTCATCTTTTTTTTTACATTGCAAAAAAACATTATAAACTGCGCCCTTAAATTTTAGCCATGGCTTTCTCTGTTTATTTTTACCGCGGTATTTTTCTTAATTTTTTGTTTTGCATGGTAAAATTTTTTACTTATGTTAAAACATTTGTAACAACTATAAAAAATATGTTAACTGTTTTTACCATGGCTTAATACCCACAACCTTTAACATGTACACCCGCATTATCACCATGGCATAAAAAAGAAACACTCCCTAAATAAAAATACATTAATAATTAGATCCCTCAGTGGAAATTTCTTACAAATAAAAGCATCGAGTTATATTGTGGACAGCCACTCCTAAACTGTAACTTTTATACCGAAAAATTGTTAGCTACATTTGTATCATAGTTAAACCACTTTCGGCTGTTACTTCCAGAAGCCATCGAAGAATTTTAGTTTGTAATAAATTTGACTAAATACATTCTTTAAATATAATATTGCACTGCTAGAACAAAGAACGTCTATTATAAGCATTTTAGTCATCATTAAAAGAACGAAAACAAGTTTAATGCCTTGTAACAATTAAAATTTTTTTATTCTATAATTTTCTCATCTTTCCCTATATACTTCTAATATTCCCATTACATACTTCCCAATTGCTTACATTCCCACTTTTAGATATACTCAGAAAGCATGTACAGGTTCAGATTGGCTGCAGATTTGAATAGATTATAGAAAAAAGACCGTCTAGAAAGGCTAAAATACATTATACAAAAAAACCACTATAATCGAAATATAAAAGATTTTACCTACATGCAAAAGCCGTTAAATATTTTTATTAACAAAAATATTGAAATACGCAAATAAAAAAATATCACAAAGTTTCTTACATATATGTGTATATTTGTACAATTATTAGGAATATTATGTATTATAACCAGAATTATATACCATTTATATATGTAGAAATATCAGAACAAAATTCGTATACGGTTAAAATGCAAACTATAAACTCGGCTAATAAAATGAGTCTTTTTGCGTTTGCGGAGTCATTTTTCATGTTTTAAAAAAATAATTTTTATCGACACTAAAATGTAATAAATACGGTAAGCACATACCGAATTTCACCCTCATTTTTTTTTATTTTTTAATTAATTTCTTATTTTTTATTGCGAATAATGTAAATTGGATTAATAATAACTTCTATTTAGGCTTAGCAAAATTAACCAAGAGGAAAATACAAAAATAAAAGTGAAAATGGCATGCAGATGATTTTGTTTATTCCTTAGTTACAATTGTGATTGAAAATTCCATCAAATCCCAATATGAACCGCGTACGAAAACTCTTTTCTTAGGGGAAATTTTAAATATTTTGCATTTTGAATTCTTCGCACACGAATATATAATGTTAAAACACGCGAAAAAATCTCGAATATATGATTCTGATGGTATAGACTTGTTTTTCGCATAGTAACTGCCAAAAAGTAAATCCTTAATGCACTTCATTACCAATAACATCAGTTTATCAAACGAAATATCGGTGAATGGATATGTTAACATATATTTAGTTAACGGCTCCTCCAAATTATATGTCTTAAAGTTAAACATCATATCAATTTTTTCATTTTCATTAACATCTGGCGGAATTGTAGCGGCGCTAACAATGTGTTTAAAATAATTAATTATGATTTGGGTTCGATCTATAAGCGTACAATTATTGTCCTCTTCACTAATGGGATTTTGGTTATAATACGGGCAAAAAATTGTCGGGCTGATACACCAATATAGCTGAGTATCTACACTGTTGACTGGTTCTGTCTTTCGTTCTTCTTTTTTGAGTTCTGTATTGTATAAATATGTAGTGACGACATCAAAAGAGATAATATTGTTGTAGATTTCACATATTTCATATAGTAATGCAATCGAATGATAACATAATTCAAAATTGCTTAATTCCCGTGTGCATAATGTGGTTAATAAAATGTCGACATTCAGCTTTGTTTGTGCCCAAGTGCACGGTTTTTTCAGCCTGATCAACTCACCGATGTAATTTGAAATAAAGCTTGGTGTCGCTTGTAGGGATTTATCTCCTTCTAAATGCTCTTTCATACCTTTAAAATAATCAAAATGTATATAATTATAATCTAAGCGCGAATTTTGGTTAATTTGAGTAATATCTTTTCCTTCGTAAAATGATGTGTCATTTTTATTACATTGGTCAATTCTTTCATTTTTATCCGCTGTGGTATTAATTATATGTTGTTCTAAAAGCACTATGTCTTGTGTCAGATTTTCTTTTTCTACTATCAATCCATTAAAGTTATAGTTGTTTCTATTTTCAGCTGGAATATCCTCTGTAACCATTTCAACAAATTCGTATGGTAATATTTCCCGTGGACTTTCTAAATTTCTATTGTTCGATATATTCATCGCTATTTTCATATCCATATTGGCAGTTTTCATAACGACTTGATCTTAAGTTTCAAGAACACTCAAATTATTGTCTTTATGGGAAGATTTTATAAATAAAATAAAATATATAACACTATATAAAATAAAACGCATGTCTTACAAACTACATCAACTTAAATAGTTTTTATTTAATATATCAAGATCAGTTAATTTAAAATATAAATTAAAAATCATTTTAAGAGTCAAAAGATGCTGAAATCACCAAAAATCAAAACACAGTATAATTTAATGGGCATACATTGTTGTATTTTTAATCATATATTTTTCGCAGAAAATATATGTTAATCCCAGAAAATTTTTCACTAAAAGATAGGCGATCCAAAAATGTACATGGTTTTTACCAAATCCGAATTACAGTAAAAATATATCAAAACATCCGTCATTTTTCAGAATACTCAATATAGGGTTTTATTTAATTACTCATTTATCAAAATTATAATACTTTTTTTAATAAGACTTAAATATAAAAAATTTTATAATCAAGATAAAGCAGCGTAGACAATATGAGGCTAAAGCCCCTAAAATAGTGTATGTCTTTTGTAAAAGGGTGTATTATAGAAATTTTAACCGCGGTAAATGTCCCCTTAATCCAAAGCGGAAAATACAAAAAAATCTTTAAAAAAAAATTTAATCCGAAGATTTTGTTTGGAGTTGGAAAAATACCTTTTGCATCACACTGATTTAAATACTTACTTTTTTTATTCCAAGTAGATTGACACATTTCTTATATTTTTAAAAATCCAACTAATAAATGAGAGGATTGTTGGTTTAGCAAATGCTTGGAAATTGTTCCCGTATGTGTTAATACCGGAAATATGGCCAATACCATATATTGGCATTATTGAAGGAATCAATTTGCATATTGTATAATTGCTTTACAATATTTTTGGCATTTTTTTTCATAATTTTAGTTATTTTTGACATAAGTCGGCAATTTTTTTTTTGCAACCAAATGTGATGCCTAAAATTTAAAACGTGAAAATCTGTTTCTTGAGGAAAAACCTAGTAATCAATGAGATTGCATGTTTTGTGGTACAACGAGAAAACATAAATTAAAAAGAAATATGCAGCATAGGATTGACGACATTCCATAAAATTGGGGATAGAACATTCATAAAAAGGTCGGAGGCAATATGTTTATTTATAAAACTAAAAAAATCGTATCATCTGAATTTGCTGTTATATAAATATCTTATAGGATTTTCCACCATATTTGCACAACTGTGCCATGATTTTGCATATCCAATTATTTGAATACTTTACAATCCAATAATTATTCAAAAATAACCATTATTATTGCACCTATAAAATATATAGTACCCCCTGGATCCCTTTAAAATGTAGAAAATGTTAATGGTAGTCCCCTTATAAACAAATTAATATTGTCTATAATTGAAATAATTGATGAAATAATAACTTTTTTTGTATAAAAAATCTTTTATTGTAGTGAAATCCTTTATAATTTGTTAAGAAATGCACATATGCCTTTTATATCGTGTAAAACATATTCGTCATTCTTAACCCTATCGAAAAAATTATTCCAAGGAACAAATGTTCAAAGCTGCTCGTCAGCAAATCAGAGATAAATGTTGCGAGCAATTGAAAAATAGTTTGGCATAATTTTTAATACGAACTTTCAGAGATAAAATGAGCATATGTTACAAGTATTTATGAGTGTTCTTACGAAGAGATAAAAATAAAATATTATATTATGGCATAACTCATATACTTTTTTAAGCATAAACATACAAACTTGTACTCATTTAAATGCTTTTTGTGCGCCATCATTGGTTTATAGTGGGCTTAAAATCTTTCTGGTGCAAAATCAGCGCTTAATTGTGAATTTAGAGTGGTTAAACCTGTTTTAACCTTTTATATAAGCTTAATTCGCCTTACCTCAACTGTAAAGTTATCTTGGCAATGCATGCTAAGACCCTAAAAACAATCAAACTCATAATTTCAAATTAAAATATAACACAATCCATATGTATATTCATTTTCATCTTAATAAAATAAAGTATAATTTGCTTTGGGGTTGTTATGCCTAAAATATTTTTAAATTATAACAACAGTATTTGTTTAAGAATGAACCAGGTAATACATGATACGTAAATTTTTACAAAAAAGTAAATTTGTTGTAAACATACGAAAACTACCATATTTTTTATAAAAAGGTGACACTATACAAACAAAAAAAAAAACATTTTTAAACAATATTCTTACCAGCCGCATGTGGCTGACTCAAATTTTTTTTTATACGCATAATTGCCTTGTAAATTGTAATATATTTGCCATAATGGACATTTTGGGTAGGATCATAAAAAAATACTGGCCATACTTCCATACCGGATTCGGTATATTTAAGCAAATTACATGAAAGCACAATAAAAATGTGGTTGTTGATAAACTTATTAGTAAACACGCTTGGAAAACAATATAAACGATTTCCCATTATTTATGAATACAAAATCCATCTTTAATATAAAAAAAATTAATTTCAGCTAATAAAAGTTTTAGATTTAGCAAAAAAACAATTTTGATATAAAACGCGTCAAAATGCAATAAAAGCATGGTTTTTTTATTATGTAAAAAAATAAAAAAAAGTAATATAAACAGCTTTTATATCCAAAAGTAAAAACCGTAAAACTTAAAACACAGGTTTTGCCCTGAAAGATGCCTAGAAACAAACCTAATATTTTTAATTGTCAAACCAGGGTTCTTGAACGACGTATATGTCTATTAAATTGCAAATTTGCAGAAAAACACAAAACAAAACATACCGTGCTGTTTTTGTCTGCGTATTTAACTGCTTAAAACAAACAAAAACATAAAAAAAGATATAAATGTAACTACAATAGATATAAATGTATGCAAAAACTGTGGCGTGCGCAGCGCGCTACTTATGCGCAACGCATTTTTATGCCTAAAATTACAAATATTAAAATGAAAACAGCGTCTAAAATACGCAAAAAAGTTATTTTGTACAATACCGTAAGTGTTTTGTTATAACAGACTGATTTGTTTTAAAAATATAGGCAAAACCTTTTTCTGATATAAAACAACTAACTAAATACAAAAAAGAAAAAAAAAAACAAATAAATCTATAGTCAATATTTACAGATTTTCATCTTAGCAAAAAAAAAAAATATTTTATTTAAAAAAGCTCTGTATGTTATAAAAAAATGTCGGCATAAGGGTCAAATCCCCCCTTAAATGAGATCAAGAGTCAAAGCCCCCCGATGAAATAAACAAGGGATAGTTTCTCTCGAGACAAGGATGTATGTCAAACATCCCAACAAAGAAAAAAAATCAGAGAGCAGAAACACAAAAAAAAAAACGTCTGGTACCACAAATAGAACTATGCGTTAAATTCTTTAAAGAACTAGCACAACAACACATAATTTAACTGCAAATACTGTTCAAAAAGCGCTTTCACCTGCAGTATGTATGTCAATACCGTTTCCACGGTTTAACATTGCCTTTGTCACATACTTATGCGCTTATATTAGTTTTATTTACCTTACCACTACCTATACCCCAACCCAAACCCTAACCTTTGTTTTATTCGTTAAAAACAATCATGTTCAAATATGACCTTCAAATTTGTTTTAGTTCGTAAAATTTTTTGTTCGTGTTTGTATTTATACTTTCTTCTTTTTTATAACTCTTTTTAAGATAAGTTTTTTTCCAAGGGTCAAATCCCCCCTAGTGAAATGATAAAAAAGTAAATCCTCCCAGGTAAATGATTAAGGGTCAACCAGTTTCCACTGTTCGAGTGTCGTGGCCCTTGATCGTAAATATCTTATAAAACACCGTCTATCCATTATCAAATCTGAACCTGAATAGAAAATTAGACTTTTTTACATATAAATCAAATAGGGCAAGAACTTTGTCAGAAGATAAAATATGTAATTTTTTGTTGTATATAAACCACTGCAAAATAGTTTTTACATATGTTAGTTTTTTGATATTCCAATTATTGGAACAAAGGTGGCGCGTCACGCGCCCACAAAAAAAATATATTACCATTATCATGCATTTGATTATACCTTAATCTAAAATTGACCAGTTTATAATAAGATATTTTACTAGTTAGCAAATAATACAATTGCCATTTTTACTCTTGTTTTAAAAGACCTTTATAGTTTGACAATTGCTAAAAAATGACATTTGTTTTTTTTGTATTTATATTTGTACAAGACGTCTAACATTTATATATTTTTAAACAAAAAAAACGTTTTTTTTTTGTGCTATATAATTTGCATGATGAAAAATAGGAAATAAATTACTTTACTTTATTTTAAAAAAAATTATGGGGGTTTTTGTTAGATTTTGCAATATAACTCGAATAACAATATATTATTGCATTACATCAAATTTTTAACTAAAATGCTTTTTTAGTTTTATAATTGCGCTCTTAAAAAAAAATTTATTTAAAAGCCTACGCTACAGGTTACGACAAAATCAACCAAAATATGTTTTGGGAAAAAAAACAAAGAAGGTTTAAGGATTAAAAGTCTTAAAAAATATAAATTAACATTTTATTTCGTCACAATTTAAATTGGTAACATCAATACTGGCATTTGTTCTATTACTGCAAAGTTAAAATATCTGGTATATAATAGTAAATCTTTTTGCGTCCCTTTTAATATTTAAATTCATTTTGTTTTTCGGTCTTTAATTTTTCGGCATTTAACAGCCCTTTTAATGGGCCACTTTCATAGTAATTACAGCAGTAATTTCTTAAAAACTTTGGGTAAATAGACATAAATTTTGTTATTCAAGTTACATTGGATTCTATAAGTAAACATCAAAAAAACCTATCATTCGGTAAGTCATTTTTGTACTTCTTTTCATCATTAAAATCGCAATAAACGCATAAAAAATGGCTCCATAACCAAAAAATTTCGACACCGATACTACTGAAAAAAGATTTTACTTTAGAAACAAAGAATAGTATGGTATAGCCTAACACGTAAAAACAAAAACTATTTTTTTAAAAAAGAGTAAAAATCAAATTATAGATGTTCGTGCCGTAAAAAATTGTTATTACCTAACTAACACGTTTGCAAAATTAGTTCTAAAACTATGCGCAATCGATTTTTTTACAAAAGTGGCAATCAATAACGAATTTTTATGTAATTTATGTTTTTTTTCTTGTAAAACAATTAAACATGCAATAAAAAACACAACACAATGCAAGGTATGTTTTCTTTAGTCTGCAAAAAATGCAATGGCATATCTAAATTTATAGGTATTGAAATTACGGGATTTATCACAAAACATGACAAAATCTTATCCCGGGAAATTAAAACGGATTCCGAGCACTCATTATTTCATAAAACAGTTTCTACGCATTTAGAGATAAGTTAAAAACCAAAAAAATCTAAATTTTACCTATTTAAATGAACGTGCAGAATAACACATAAAACTAAAATGAAAAATCCAAAAACGTTTTAAAAACAGAATAAGTTGCTTTTATGCAAAACACTAAACTTGATTAATATAAAAAAACAAGGTTAAACACTTAGAGATACTACAAAAAAAACAAATCAAATAGCTTGCATCATGTTTAAATTTTTTTAACGCTAATGAGAAACTACAGCTATTTGAGAGATGCACTTTGGTATATGAATAGCGTAATATAATTTTGTTAATACACAAAGTGTCATATAAACTACAATAAAGTTTGTAAATTGTCGCAATGCCCTACAAAAACTACATAATAGATTAACTGATACATGCGTTTTATATTTTTGTAATCAATAATGACAAAAATAATTTTTTGTAAAAGTATTGCTAGCATGAACTTTCAAGTAAAAAAAAATCATTGTAGAAGAACAGATAAAAGAGTTTAATTTAGTGTTATTCAAGTGATAAACAGACTTTACAGCAGTAAATAAAAACATAAAGATTATTTACGTCTTGTAAGAAACAGTACAAATTTATGAAAAAATAAAACCTGTCAAAAAACTAAAAAACAACTATCTTTATATAATGTTGTATTCTTCAATTTATAAGAAACCTAAATTGCGTATAATTGCATTTATTTGTAGAACGCGCAAACGCATTTTATTGTGTAATCACAACATATTAATGTTTAAAATCACTTGAATATATGCTTTAGCAAAGAATAATCTTTAAACCACAATTAAAGTATTTTTTTGTGTATTTTGTTATTTTAAAAAAGTTTTGTTTCTGTTTAAGTCTTTCCCGTAAAAACATTATTTTCTTTACTGTTAAGCTGAAACCGTTTTTATTGCACTTAAAAGGGTAAAAAAAAGACAGCAGTGTATTTTTTTCAATAGATTTACCTAATGTAAAATCAAATTAAAAAAACATCAAAAAAAGCAAATGTTGTTTTTTTTTGTAAAATAAATCTATAATTATTACGCAAGGCATTTTTATGCACATTCATAAAAATACTGCTATAATCAATTTGATGTAGAAGCAGGCTTTTTTTAACATACGAATATGCAAAAATAACAGCAAAAGTTAATTTTTTGTATAAAATTGTACACACACACCCTTATCCAGTGTTTTTTTCAGTTTGCTAGACTTTTGCGTAAAATATGTAAAAGCGCTGCATGTTGACCACTCTTAACTATTAAGACTAATTTTTTACGCATACGGAACTTTACAATTTTGGCTGTCCCACCGAAATACCATAATTCTAAAAAATTTAAAATCACAAGCACACAACACAAAAAGGTGCGGTAAATAGACCTCGTAACATAAAAAAAGTACAGTTAGTTTAGATACAATAACCAGATTTCATAACCAATACAGCATTCTACAAACATAAATTTGTTATATATGTAGCAAAATAAACAGTTAGTGATATCAAATATCAACAGATATTTTACAAGTATACAACTAGTTTTGTTCTTTATAAGTATGTTTTAAACGCGTATAAAAACTATTTAGGTGACAGATGCCGCAATACGACTTAAAAATTTCCCTGTTACCATTTATTGCAAAAATTTCTATTATATTAGTCTTGTAGTAAAAAACTTCTTCACATCTAATACTTAGCGTATTTGAATACTACCAATATGTAATACTGCCTCTGTCCCAAATTAATTGTCGCAGATTTTTGCAAATATTATCCGATTTATGGGGAAGTTCATAAGTAAATTTATGACGAAGTGCGTAATTTTTTATGCCTATACTTAGGCAAATAGGCAATACCAATTTTGTATACCCTTTTTGATTTATTATAATACAGAAAATGTTGTGGATTTGCATGCAAGCTTATTTAGAGCAGAATTTAGGTTTTAAGAGTGTTTAAATACCAAAAAAAGTTTTATAAAAACTTATTAGGTATAAAAAAGCAGTTACTTTTAAAAAACAGGTATTATGTTATAAGCAATAATTTTTTTTTACTTGTTATTTATAGCTAAAAATTGTTTGTAGAGGCAAAAAAAAACCATTAAAATCATGATATTATATTTGAACAACGGATCAGACGATAAGCGGCAAAAAACAGAAAATGCAAAAAATGGCGCAGCACACATTTTTTAAGTGGTGAAATAACCCCTGAATAGCTTTGGACTCACGCTGTAAAAATCGTGTCTTTTTATGTTTTTTTCGCTGTTATTGTATTATTCAGCTACCTTTTTTTATAAACATCAAAAAAGCGATAAAAAACTCAAAATGTAGACAAAAAAATAGATTTAGTATTATTAGTATTAACTTTAAATTATGATGTCTAATTCCTTTTAAGGCCAAAGAAAATTTTTTCAATCGGATATTGCAAAAATCGCCAAGTTAGGTTTAATTTGACAACAGAATATATTTTTTTGTTTAAAGTATGCATTTTTATATAAATAGTGTATTTTTAGATATAATATGACAAAAGTTTATAGATGCACAAAAATATACCTACAACATCTTTATAATTAGCCTTGTACACAAAATACGATTGTTCTACATATATATTGTATTCTCAGTTTTTTTCAGTAAAGCTTTTACTATTTTCCCGTAAAAAATACAACAGACACCGCCAAAAACAAGTTTTGTATTGCCATATTTATACATAAGAAACCGAAATTGATCTATTAGAGTTTTAAAAAAGTCTAAAATTATAGAAACAATCGTATATAGCAAAAAAAGTATATTCATGTGCTTAAATCGGTCTATAAAAACTATATAGGTTTTTCAACGACAATGTACACTTTCCAAAGCGATTAGAACATTTGTCGAACCAAACAGCAAACGTTATCCATACTAGAAAAAGACGTTTTTCGTACCAAAAAATACCAGTTTAGATCGAGCAGAAAGATGAACAAGCCGAAAAAACGTTTTGCATTCTAACAGGAACGTTTTGCATCTGCGATGAATATCTTTTGCAATCTAAATAGGTCGTTTTTTAGTACCATATAAAACGTTTTCCACTGGCAAAAAAACGTGATCAAATCAAATAGAACATCGTTAAAACAAACAAAACGTGTTTCAATTTAAATAGGACGCTGTTTGAATACAAAACGCTTCACAATTAACAAAAAAACAATTTCCAACCTTAATAAAACACTAAAAAACAAAAAATTCTTTGCAGTGGCGTACCCAGGGGAAGGGGTAAGGGGGGGGCTCCCCACCTCCCCACCCCCCTCCCCCTCAGAATTTTTTTTCATTTTCTAAAAAAAAAATATAAGTTTGTTAAAGTGAGTGCAACCTTTAAATGCTATCAAAAGCGGTAAATAAGTTCTTTGTATACTTTAGAATCATATAATTTAGTAAAAATGCGTGAAATGTTTAGAGTCTCATAAATTCTAACTTTTTAAAGCAAATCAAATTAAGGGAGTTGCTGTAACTTATAATATCAAAACAAATATATAATGACAGTTTTCCTGTTTCTTTTATGTTTGTTACTTTTCTGCTAAAAGCAAGTAAAGCTTTGACAACATCATTAATAAAAACTACAAAAATTATTGTATTTTTGTAGCATCACTTGTATTTTTGTGTATATAGCAAATTCAAATTTAAAATTTTTGTACACATAAATTTATTTATTTTTTCGTTTCTGTGTTTAAAATACCAGTATGTGATCTGTTTCAAGTTTCGTAGAAAAACTGTATAAAATGTCTTCTATACACAAAGGTAAATGTTTACAGCTAAATTCTGTATTCATGTATATTTTTAATTATAGAAGGCTTTGGTATTAAACTTTGTACATCTGTCTACTTCTGGTTGCGTATTGTATATTTATGTAATTGACCGCTTTTATTACATATAGCTTTGTTTTAAATACATAATTTTTATTGTTATATAATTAGCTTCATACCTACAAGTAACCTAAACATTCACTATAAGACACTATTTATCTCTTTAGAAATTTCGAAAAGTTATAGTTCATTAAACACATTTTTTTATAAACAATACTCAAAAATAGAAATGGGCAGTAGTGCTTGGTTTTTTTTAATATATTAAATTACTCGTAGTACATTTGCAAAGCAATTGTACATTTTTAGTATCAACTAAAAGAAATCATTATTTTGAATTACAATTAAACAGATTTTTTTTGTTTTTTTACATAAATGCATATCTAGAAATTTTCAAGAATATTTTTGAATATTAACACAAATTTACTAAAATTATTAGACAAAGTACTTTGGAAACATTATTTAACAACAAAAAAACACAAATAAACTATTGTTTACTGCTATTTGTTGTGCATCTATATAAAAAAATTGTGATTTTTTTAATGTTGTTAAAACATTATTCTTTTCTTTGTGATTCTTATATGTAACATCCACAAAAAAACATACAAAAAAATAATCTTTAAAAAATAATTTTGTATGAATATGAATTGAGAAGTATAAAAAAAAAGAAATTTATATTAAAACAAAAGAAGTATAAAATAAAGGTATAGACAAGATAAAAATAAAAATAAAACTTTTGATCCATTCCCGGGAATATTATTTTTGTATTTTTAACAAAAAAATTTGCACGAATGTTGCTTAAATTTTTGTGAGATGAAAAAAATTGTTAAACAATGTAATAGCAATAATGAAAACGCCAATGCAACTATATACAATACTCTAATATTTACTTATTTATTGTGTATAGCAATAAAAGATTCTACTCCCTAACTAATAAATTTTATTGTGTTTCACCTTTTAAGATTACACTTAACATATAACCTGCAAAATTGCTTCGTTTTATATTTTTTTTTAGTAGAATAATGTCTTTTCTATATGAAACCAGCCATAGTCCTACAAACAATCCCTTAACACTGAAGGCAGTATACACGCATGGAGCAAGAAAAAAATAAAAATTATCTTTACGAAAAAAAGCGCGTATTGTTTCGATTGTGAATATTGTGCTTTTTTGTGGCAACTTTCATTTTTTAACTAACAAATTGTATATTAGTGCTAAATATAACAATCATTATACAAAAATCAACACTACAATGTAGTATTAAATACTATTCTAAGTAAAAATGTGTATTTTTGCACTAAAAGTGGTTTTATAACTTGTAGTATTGTTTTTTTTATATATAGAATATTTTTTTGTATTGAATACAACAATATATTGCCTTATACACAATAAAATATATGCCGAACTTTAATGTTTAATCAACTACCTTTTAATTTATACGTTCAGACGATTACATGGCATTATAAGAAAATATTCGTTTTTTTTAGCAATTTAGCATTTTTAAATGTATATTTGCGTGTTTTTGTTTTTATATGCATATTAAAAAATCTTGTATATTTTTGCGCTATAAATCTATCGTATTTGCTTTT
>JAQFYM010005262.1:0-13647 GCA_034694785.1 Agrenia bidenticulata
TGACCACATAGATGTAAAACTTAGTAATACTACTATTTACATCAATTTTTGGTGCTTTTAAATAAAACATAAAAATGTTTTTTTTTATATACTCTGATACCTACTTACATTAAAATTACCACAAAAAAAATATTTTATTTTAATTTACAGTTTTATACAACGATTTTCGTATTTAAAAATAAACAAATAATAAAAAAAAAGAAAATACACCAGTTTATTATGTTTTTAATCAGCAATCATGCAAGATAAAATCCTACGTGTCAGTCACATATTATCTTGCAAATCACGGACTTGCACAAAGTATCACATGTTAGACAGAATAATAAATTTCGAACGCTTTTCAATATTCGTTACAAAGCACTGCTTGTATCTTCTTCTGACAGTTTTTTTTGTTATTAAATGCATCTTGGCGGTTTTATCTATAATTATATACTTTTGTGCATTTTATTTTTTTATGTTCGAAATTGGTTCTACATTTTTGGGTTTATTTTCATCTTCATGGTCATCGTCCTCCTCTTTTCTATCTAAAGATTTTTTATATAAGCATTTTAGTAGTTTAGTGCATAATTATAATTGCGGATTTTTCCTTTTTATCGTTTTTAAAAAACTTCGAATATAGAAATACAGGTTATGAACCATTATCTGAATATATAAATCGGATACTTTCATTGTCAAATTTGTCGTTGTTTGCTTAGGATAGTAGTGTTTTATCATCTTATTCACAATATCCAGCCTTTACATTTATGCATTATAATCTTTTATTATTGTCAGGTTTTTACCTTCTATATTGTTTGATACTTTCACTGAACTTGAGAGTGCATGAAAACTATACAAAAATGTATATGGCCGCATGTCGTGTTACAGTATGCATGAAATCCTTTTTTTCTCTCCTGCACAGTTCATCTGGCTATTACCTTTTTAATCTATTGATATTTTCTCGGGTCTCCTCTTATACCTCTCAGAGCATCACAAACATATATATTTGTGTAGGATAATGCCAGACATAGATTATAACCATATTAGATATTGTCTATATATTTTTAACTACTTATTTTCAATGTAATTATCTATCAAAATAGTTAATATTACTTCGTGAACTGTATAGTTTTTTACATAAAAATGAATTTTAATGCATATGAAACACTTAAATAGCTGTAAATAGTTATTGGCGCCATTTTTCGCTGCTTCAAATTAAGTATAAATTTTGAAATGAAAACGCCATTTATATTTACATACCCCGTCATCAATTACTAAGAACTCTGACGGATTATATAATTCACTACATTTTTTTATAGTCTATTATTTTATGCGTTGCTGCAGGTATGTCTTTTTTTCAGCGTATATTTCTTTTTTTTGCTCATAGCACTGCAAGATGTATTTATGCGATTAAATCTATGTTTTTATTACTCTAGATTAAATACCGTATAACATATTACTTCATGTGTTTAGCACATGCATAATTTAGGTTTTATACAAATGTCTATATAAATAAATATCATTAAATATTTTCTAATTTCTTCTGCAGTAACAAATTCAATACTTCGATTCGTATCTTTTTTTCTATAAATGTTTTGACGTATGGATTTCTGTGTGTTTTATTCGTTTATTCGTTCGTGGAACTAAAAATGAATAGAGTTTATCGGTAAAGAATAATCCAAACAACTCTATATGAGAGTCTAGTGGTATAACTTGAAGCCCGGTATGGCAATAAAAACGTGAGTTGGTTATTCAGTGTATTGTTTGGACGAATTTTGGTAAGGTTTCCTATGATGTTTTGCTTTGAAGGTTATGTTTTTTGGTAAATGGATTCGTTCTAGGTGTATTTAAATCCCTCCGTTTCGTCACTTGGCAAAAGAAGTATGTAGTTTTCACTGTCTGGCTGTGAGCTTTTATCTATGTATAAGGTAAACAAAAACAATAACAGAAGAAATAGATAAAAGCAAAATTTAAACATTATGGAAAATAAATCTTTTTTTTATTTGTATGTTAGTTTCTAGTAGCAATAAACACAGTACTAGTTTTGTAACACATCTTGCTGTGTTAAATTTTTTTTTACCGCAAAAATTTTAGCTTCTAAACTAAGGATGACAAGAGGCGCGTGCAAAAAGGACGCACGGGGGGAGGGGGGGGAGGGGGTAAAAAAAAGGCAAGCAATTCGGCAAGGGGGGTAGGTACGGGTATGAGGGGGCGGACTGCGGTTTGGGAACAACCGAACGGTAGGGGTAAGCGGATGGAGAAGGGGTAGAAGGGTGGTTGAGTAGACAGGGTACAGGGTTATAAAACAGCTATGCAGGTGGTAGGTGGGTAAATCCGGGGACAGAAACGACGAAAAAGGATGGTATTGTACGTATAGGGGGTCGAGTAGGGGACGTTTGTGGTAAAGGGGAAGAAAGGCCTTTTCCTTGCCTTCGGTTTAATTTTTACGACTGATTATGGAGGGGGGATCTTTTTTTACAAAGATTTTCTAGATTTTAAATAATAAAAAAAAAATCAAAACAAACTGGTATAAAAAACAAAAATTCAGTCAAAACACTTATAGATTATGTTTTTATTGCCACTTTTTTTTCTACTGACAACCCCCGTAAATAAAATTCCTAACCACAATACTAAACGACATATATTTTGGTTTGGTTAAACCATGACGTAAACGACAAAATGTGCATGCAAAATGCTCGAGAAAGTCAAAGTGGTTTTATAGATGTTGCTGTATATAAATTGTGTTGTCATGCTGTAATTAAAATAATTTTTGTTGTAGTTTTGTACACTTGTTGAGTAAAACATCATACTTATGAAGTATATTTATATATATCGTTGCTTTTAAATACAGATATCTTGAGAATCTTGATTATCATTGGTGTCCTTCATGTTTGTAGCTATTTATTGTGATTATACATTATGTATTTTGTAGTAACTAAAACATACAAGACAAATAAACACAAAAACAATTTGTTTACAAAACATTCTATTTGTCAGTAACTAAAATTTTCAACACAATAAAAAAGTTTTTACAGTTTTTTTGACTATTTTTAATTTTATAATAGCAAAACCTATTTTTCT
Source organism: Agrenia bidenticulata (assembly GCA_034694785.1). Taxonomy (NCBI): domain Eukaryota; kingdom Metazoa; phylum Arthropoda; class Collembola; order Entomobryomorpha; family Isotomidae; genus Agrenia; species Agrenia bidenticulata. The sequence continues at coordinate 3,058 of JAQFYM010005262.1, forward strand.
TTTTGATATTGTGTACTTTCATGTCGTAAAAAGTTACAATAGAAGCAGAATTCACTAAAAATACCTTTTTGTAACATTTTTGTTATTGTTTCATATTATGAGCTTACAACTTTTGCATAAATTAGTTCTTCATAAAGACAAATATATCTTTTTTGCACGTGGCTATGTGTTTCTTTTACAATTTATATACATCAACTAGCTAATTCAGTTGCAAAAACTTGGAAAGTATTAATAGACGTTGAGTTACAGTACTTACAATAACAACAAGATACTACTTATTTTGTTGCTTTTTTTGTAACCAAAATTTTTGTTTTTTTAAATAAGAATTATCAAAATTTGTTATTTTTTGAAAGCTTAAAAATCGTTAAATGGTTTCTTATCATACAATACATCTGTATTTTTATGAGTCTAATTTTTAATGTAAAATTATTTTACATGTTTTCTAACCATTCTTGATATTAACAATTTTTAAAATTTTTGAGTAAAATACTGCAGTTTTTTTTTACCTACAACAATGATGATGCTACTTTATATATAAGTAAATATGACCACAAAAACTTATTTATAGCTATTCATTTTAACATAGAAATAGATAAGACCCTTTTATTTGATCAACCAAAGAGCAAAAGAACAAAATTATATTAATTTTAAAAACCTGAAATTTTATACATTTTGTCTTAAACAAAGCTTAAGTTTGTTATTTGCTATGTTTTTTGTTAAAATTAATTTTTTTAATAAACTTGAACAGAGATGTGGTGCATGTTTTAGTTTAAGTAACTATGCTTTTATTTTTTTTATTCTGAAGAGCCTAAATATGATTATTTCTTATGCTTTTTACAAATTTTCCATGTAAAAATGCCAGTATTGTCAAGCTGTGTAACTTTTACTCAAAAGATGGCTACGCCTGTTCAAGGTATCTGTCGAAAAAATGAGTTTAGATAAATATATTTACACTCTATTATAATTTTATCGTGTGTTCGTAAACTAGCCATTGGCATTTTTTATTGAATTTTGTTACAAAACTGTTTTGTTACAAAATTGTTTTGTTTTGTTTTTTTTTTTGTTGATATTGCATGTTTCCTCATTTTAACAAGAGCATAGAAAATTCCTTAAAAAAATAGTACACTGTTTAAACATTATATTTATATGCTTTTTATTTATAAGTCCCATCTTTTATTGAAAGATAAATGCACGTGAATTTTACAGCCTCTTTTATCATAAAATACTTTCATTCTATATATTTTTATAACATTTTGGACAAGAGAAAAATAATATGTGCAGCGGTTCCGAAAAAATAATGGAACTCTTCCATAATGGCCATACAATATATGGTATTATGGATGAAAGAAGTTTCATTTCTTTCAAATTATAACCTACCTAGAACAAAAAATACATACATATCATCAAATTGTAAAATATAGGTACATTTTTTGCAACAAAAACATCAAGGAAAGCGATATTTGTAATTTCAAAGTCGTAGCTAAATATTATGAACCAATCTAATTATACGGTTTACTCACGTTGCTAGGACAAATAAGTTTTTAAAACGCTATAAATAAGCAATTTAAAGTTAAATTACTCGCAATTTTTTTTTTAAAAAAGGTATCATAAATGTTTAATACTATAAAATCATAAAAAATCCATATTTAATTGGCCTTGAACTGTTTTTCATATCCGGGGATTAAAATTTTTCATAGCTTATAAAATGTATGTATGGATATATATTATGTAAAGGACAAAATTGTTCTTAACAGAAAAATATACTAATTCCGAAAAAATTACAAGAAAAAAGAATTTTAAGAATACAATGCGATAAAGCAGTTTTTTACTACTCTGCACATTTTTTTATTTTAATTTTTGATAAACTGCAATTTAACTATTTTTTATATTTTTTAGCGCTTTAAAGTAAATCTGTGCAATAACAGAAAGATATAATAAAACTAAATATGTAGTCTGAAAATATACGACCATAGATATGTCGATAAGAATTTATCTTTATTAAAATACAAATGTACAAAAAGATGTTCTATTTGTAGTACAAACCGTGTTCGTTAACAGATATAAAAACATGGGAAATCTAACAAATTGTTTTTTTATAATCATGTTTTAAAACTTGTAAAAGGGTGTATATACAGAAATTACCCCGATAAATTCTGGCTTGGTACATTAATAATTGTAATACTAAGTTTATTGCCATATTTTACTATTATGGCCATTTTGGAGACTAGACCAAAAAAATCCGCCAATATTATCATACCATAATCGGAACCGCTGAATATTGTGCAAACTTTTGCAACCATTTGCAAATGCGAGATAAATATATTATTTAATTTTAGCTCCTTGGTTATGGTTACTATATATGTTTGCGAGATTTTTTAGATTTTTAATGGGTGATTATATTTTTTATTGTTTTACAGATCATCTTTTTTTATGGAACAAAAAAAAACCTAATAGGAATATTGTTACTTAATATTTGCAGTCCAAAATATCCTATTGGGTTTTTAACACGCCTTTTCTCATGATATCTTATTTCAAAGAAATTTTAACGATAGTATTTTTATGTTTAAAATATATCCAATACTTTTTAAAATTTTTTATTTTGCAAGAACTACTGTAAAATCCAGAAAGAAAGCCCAGGGCTAAATATATTAAGGGCTTATATTAATGATTAAAATGATCGTAATACAAATGAATTGTTATTAAAACTAATTTTTTTATCAACACTTTACAGTAGTTCCCTAATAAAATAAAAATATTGTTTTTCTATATAAAGCGGTAAAACTTTCATACTATAAAAGATAAAAGTAAAAATATATTTCTAGTAGAACCAACCCGCCCGGAAAAACAGTACAATGGCTTATTTGCAATGCTATTACAATAAAAGGTAAAAGCATAAGCCCAGTGAAGGCCAGAAATTTATTTTCCAATGTAACGAAGTTAAAGATAATAGAATTGTGGAATGATTATCCGGGTCTCTTAATAGTTTTTCTAACCGATTTAAAGTTGTACGCCGCAGCATATCGAGGTGGTGTTCCATGGAGTGCAAAATTATACAAGCTCAATCATCTGGTATTAAAATAGGAAGAGATAGAAGACCCCAATATGAACAAGTTGAAAGTGATTATTTAATAAATTTTTAGATCATCGTGCGGATGGACTGCCAGTGGACTATACCTGGTGTATGAACAACGCATTAAGAATATTTAATGCCATTTTTACAAATTTTACACCGAAAAACTAAAGTTTGGATGCAAATGGGTAAGTATATTCAAAAAAGGCTTGATTTATCATCAAGAGTTACAAGTACTAAAAGAATTATGTAATTAATTAGTAACGAAATAATTATTTAATATCAAAACGAGATACAGGCAAAGCGTATTTACTTCAATATTGATCCAACTGAAATATACAATATGGATATGACCGGGGTATTTAATGATCTTTACCCGGATCAACCGATTGATTTGTGAGGCACAAAAACTGTTTCCATTCTAACTAATTATGCTTTTAAGAGTAGATTTACCTGTGTTCTAACTATTCAATCAACTGGAGCATTCTATCCACTTGTCATGTATTTTTAAAGATAAAAACAGCCTCGAACTCTTTTTGATATTCGTACAACATATCATATTTACATGTAACCCCATGCCTGGATAACAACAGAGATCTTGAAAAAATACGTTGTTTTATTGCCATATACTTTAAAAATAAGCTTTTTATTATGGATTATTTTATGAGCTACAAAAATGCTAAATAACCTAACTTCTAGAAGATAAAAACTATTATATTTGCATTGGCTCGCCCAAATACACTGATTTATTGCAACCGTTAGATGTTGGAGTCATGAAGCCTTTTATAACAAATATGCGGCTATTATTATGGATTGATTGCCGAAATAAGGAATTAAGGATAGAAAAGCTTACTGCCTGAGTACAGAATTGATGATTGTTTGTTCATTTGAATCGGTAAGTTTTTTTAAGAGGACAGTATTATTAAAGCTTATTAAGCTGCTTATATACATATCGATAATTGCAAGAGAAACTGGAAATTACAGACTGGTATATTTATTTGCTTTATTTATTGTTTTAACTTTTTTATTTGTTATTTATTTTAGAAATATACAGTTTCATTTGCTTTTTTCTCGGAAATTATTGACATAAGCTTACTTGTACGACAATATTGTTCAGGTTACCACTAGGGTTTTTTATTTTTGGCCATATGCTTGCTTTCTGGATATAACGGTATATAAATTTTTTAAAATATATAATTTAAAATATTATAAAAGCATTATGTACGTGTAAACGCATTGTAAAAATTCTTAAAATAGACAATAAAGACTTTTCTTCGGGCTTTATGTATATTTATTCTTATTTTTATGTACTATGAAAAATTATATGAAATCTTATAGTTCTTTGGATTTGTTTAAATATTAAAATAATATCCTAAATTTTGTATATCCATATAAAAAACTGTTATATTCTCTTGTAGTAATTTTTATTCTTTTTAATGAATTCTAAAATGAATCCCCTATTTTAAACCTTGGTAATTCATCTTAATACTTTAAAACCTACACATTTCGTTTACTAACCATATTTTTCATATAGGCAAACTATGTAAAATGTAAAGATGAAAATACGTTAGTGAGTATTGTAGCCAAGTGGCATCCTGCATGTACTGTAAGCTAAAATCAACCTTAATGGGGCTGACTAATACAAATGGAAATAAAAAGCAATCTGAATATATAACCCTGTACCCAAACTTCTCAACACTTATTTCCACGAAATCTTATTTATTCTTTTCATCTATACTTTAGCTTATGTTGTTAATCATGAACTTCATTTAGGCATGGTTACTCTTTCATTTTGATTCTATCACAAAAGGGTTCAATTTAAGCATCATATTTTTAGGGGTTTAAAACAAGGAAAAGTTTGCGCATCCCTGCTGTAGATTTTAATGAAAAAAGACGAGAAGATAATGCAATAAAAAACAAGCGTACTCTAGTTTTAAAAACGGGCATTTTTACTTTTTAACACCTTTGAAAATTGTTTTTATACAAGTCGAACGTAAAATAAGTAAAGTTTTAGCCGTTCTCTGTTAGCAAAAAAATCATTAGTAAATCGACCAGGTTTTTTTAAGCTAGCTTCAAATGCTTTTTTTCAAAAAAACTAAAATATAAATTAGAAATAAATTTGTCCCGTTCTTTTGTTGTACTTTACGTATTATTTAATCTGCATATTGGTCTTTTATCGCTAGAAAATATATACAAATTAAAAGATGAAATTATATGTGCAAAAAAAAAGTGTTTTTTTAAGTGCAAAAGCTGATAAAGCATATTTATAAGCGCAAAGTTTGTCGATCTGAAATAGCGATTAGCATTAGTTTTCAATATTAATACATATAACTGTAAATATAGGCATTTATAAGATCAAAGAACCATAAAACTTACAAAAAAAAAACCATATCTAAAAATTTAGCATTTGCAAAAAAATAGTGTAGATTAGCCATAATTTGGCTAGTTTTATTGGTACTTATATAACTGATTTCGTAATTAGCATTTTTCTTGATGACCTTTGCTTTTCGTTTTCGCCCTGCGAAAAAAAAAATATTATTGTGCAAACAAAGTAAACTTTTGGCATACTTTGGAAATATGCAAAAGACAAAAATGCAGTAAGATCTAGAAAACACAATAAATAATTGTAAGAACATGTATTTTTGTAGCGTGTATTTTACCGTCATACATAACGTAGCGGGTGTTAAAAATAAAAGCAGAAACATGGCGACAAATCCCGTTCGAACGCTTTGTATCAGCATTAATTACAGTGAAAGGCATAAATGGTTTAGAAAAAATAGTTGAGTCGGCTAAACATGGCTGTTTCTAAAGAAGATTTGGTCTAACTATTTACACTATGATAAACTTGAACTGCCGCTTTGTAGCTGTTTTATGACCTGATCTTAATTTATAGTTGTACTGCTTGTGTTTACTCTTTTTTCACAATCAATAAATTTACACGACCACATTTATTCAATTGTAAGAGATCTTCGAACCAATAATAACCATACGGCATCACAAACTCACGAACAAAATAAAAAAGGTATTGTACACTCGTGTACAAATAAATTCAATAGTTTACGCAATGTTTTTACGTAGGCACGAGTGGCTTTTAATATTGAAATGAATATAAAAACATAGAAAAAAATAATTGTAGATAAATTAAATATAGAAAAATATAAAAAGGCAAATGGAATAATGTAAATGAAAAAGATATAGTGCCCTCGTTGGAAGAAGTATCATCAATCGGTAAAGTGCTGTCGTAAGAATTGTAATTTTTTGACTAAAAATGTATAGTTACTTATTTACTGTATTTATCCTTCCCCGTAATCGATAATGTTGATCATTTAGCATAATATATGATCAAATGCTACAGTAAAAAAATAAGATATATTTGCTATAAGAAATGGCATCAGAATGTAATTAGGTACTCTATCAGCATGTCTACTTTTATAAGAATACAAAAAATATTTTTTAAATTTTAAAGATATTTACAAAATTGTTATTTTTAGTATCACAGAATTACTTCATCGTATTTTGTGTATTTTACGTTACAATAAAGACCCCTGTGTGTCTAATTGTATTGTTTTTGTATTAATTTTTAATACTTTTTTATATTCCGCTTTGTATTCTGTTGCCATTGTTTTTGATGTTAATCACTTTTTACCACGTATTAATTGCAGCATGATAATTAATTTTTTTTTTTGCTTTATATCTAAATAATTTATTTATTTTAGCAAATATTTGTCACTGTTTTGTTGACATGCAAAAGTAAGCATATTTACGAAAAAAAAAAAAAACACATCGATTGTAAAAAATAATTATGATATTGTAAATAAGTACATTTAGGATTATAAAAAAACAAATTAATTAAACACCTTGCTAAAAAAAGATACTTGACACAGGTTTTATTTTTATTATACAGCGCAATACTGTCTTCGTGTAACTCATACTTGTGGCTGTACGCAGGCTCAAAACACGAAGGGTAAATAAAAAGACTATTAGTACGTAAAAATTAGATTCTTAGGATTATAAAAAGGGTCTTTGACATAAAAGTTAACAGCCACAAGTATTTTACAATTTAATGTCGTCGACACTTTACGAACGTATTTTGCAATTTCATGCCTAATTATAGTCTTTTATTCAAAACGGAAAATGCGAAGCATGCTAACATAGGAAATTTACAGACTAGAAGTAATGTATTATACTACTTTTTTACTGGTTTTTGTTTTCCCATAAATGTGTATATTAGTTCGTTGTTGTTGTTAAAAAATAGTGGAAAATATTCAGATCAAGACTAGGGCTCAACTTTTTTGTTTAACATATATGTAAATTGCTAAATATACAACAACGAGCATTTTGCCCCGTTCATTCTGTTTATGAAAAATTTACGCGGCCACAAAGCAAAACCAAAATTCTGTACTAGTTTTATTTTTGTTTTTAATAAATGACGTGTATATATAAGAAATACCTGCTGAAAAACAATAATAAAAAGAAAGGAAAGTCAAAACAAAGTAAAAGAAATTAAAGACCTACACAAAAAACATGCACAAAAACTTCGTAATATAGCTAAAAAAAGCTGGCAATAAAAGACTTATAAAATTACTAGCTGCATTTTAATAAGTTCGTATCCTGATAAAATAATAAAAAACTAAATGCCAAAAAAAATGTTAATTTATAGGCAAAGAACATATTACTTCTCTTTTATTAAAGACGCGACATATCCGTATAGTTTTTTCATGACAAAACTAAAAACAAAACTTTGATGATATATATTGCTACAAAGATTACAAGTAGTAAACTTTCTTAGTATACAAACAAGAAATACTATTATGTATGTAGACCTGTTAACTTCAGTATTAATCTATTGTTTTCGCTTAGGGGGATATGTATTCCTTCTACTGAAATTTTTTACAAATGATAAAAAATGCAAAAGAATTAGTTTAAGGATTTTGTTATGGAAGTATTTATAATCTGTACTTTGTTGTTTAGTTTTGTTCAAAAACTGTTTAAAATACTATTTTAATCGCATAAACCTGAGTGGAAGCCTCGTGGAATTACCATTTTTACACTTCATATGCTTTTTTTTTTTTTTGTATAAAATCTTCTGTTAAAAGAATTTTATAAATACAATTTCTTACAACATATTCTGGATGCTAAAGATTTTTTGTAAATAAATGACGCACACTATAAAAAAAACTTATCATAAGATAATTTCTTTTGCAATATTCGGAAAAATCATAGGTTCAACGTATAACTTTTCTATTGAAGGGGATGTATGTTGCAGTTTTTCGTGTATAAGTTTAATTTGTAAGAATTTCAATTTATAATAAGCTTAGGATGCACAAAAGCTTTTTTTTATTGTTTTTCTAGAATCTTATTTTTATGAGCATATACTTATTACAAAAATTTCAATTTTTGTGTATCAGCACACAAACCTTTTTTTACTTTTAATGTCCAATTATGGTTGTTTGCGTATTAAAACAAACTTTTATACTGTTTGGTACACGCATGAAAAATTTTGTTTTCTTATTTTACAAGCAAGAACTCATTTTATAATTTAAAATATATATTTAAAAGTAACGAGCTAAAAAAAAGCTTTTTAATCTATTTAATATTGGGATTCAGTTAACATAAGTGCTTTGTGCTTTAGTTACGTATGTAACAATTTATCCGTTTGTCATCATTCATTGTTTTGTTCCTTAAAGATGTTGCACAATTAAAACCGATATTTTTTTCAAAAAAAAAATTTCGGCGATACACGTAAAATGTAAATAAGTACCGATTGAGTCGTGATTTTTAGTGTGTTTTTAGAGGCTAAAACGCAGACAGAAACGCTACTATTAAATTCAATAATAGCAGTTATATGGTTTTTATTCTAATAATTACATTGTTTAGAGTATCAAATCGTTTTTTGATTTAAACTATAAGTTAATTAAAATTACTCAGTTAATTATAACCTACATCAAACAATTATATCGTTTTATCAGTGAACCTCTGCTGTTCATACGCACATTTGTTGATAAAATGTGTATGGATGCAAGTGTTTTTTTTAGCGTGCAAATTGGGAAATAAACAGTATATTGCGTGCGTTTAAAACCGTATTTTGTAAATATTTGTCTTTGGGTGTATACCCAACGTTAGTACACAACATAAACTAGTATTACGTGTTAACAAGTTGCACAGTTATATATCTTTGTCTGTAAATTCGCATATGAAAGCAAAAAACTATTTGGCACATAAACTAACTTTTGCAAATAGATGCACACTTTCTAAAAAAATTGCTTATATTAGAGGTTTTGCGGACAGCTCTATATGCTGGCAAAAAAATGCGTAAAATTCTTATTAACCTGGTCACAGGTTATCTGACTGCTTAGTAAAAAATTGTACAGGTTTTTGATCTCTATAGTGTTTTAATACTATAACAACAATTTGTTCGTCATGTCGTTATACGTATTTTTATGTCAAATGATTTTTAAAAGTAATTAGAGGCTTAAGACCGGCTAGTAATTTAATATATAAATTGCTAATTATTAATCGACTATGTATCTTAACACCAATTATGCAGTAGTATTTATGCTTATGTATTTCTTTCGATCACACAGTGTATACTGTGCTTACTAACTGTACTTTTATAAAAAAAAATACAGTTTTGTATCTTGTTTTTTTGTCATTAAAGTTATTTTAGCATATCCGAGCGAAGAATAAAGAACGAGTTAATTGTAAAATCAAAAAGTAAAAAAACTACTAGGGACAAACGTTAATTCTTGCAAGTATTTATTCCTCTCATAAAAACATTACAATTTTGTTTTTTGTGCAGTATTAAAAGCAAAAAATTACACTTATACTGAAATTTTGTAGTTAAAGAAAAATTTGCACTATTTACAACACAGAAAATTTTTACGGGTTTTGCGAATATGACTTGGATGTTTGATATATTTCGACAGCAACTTTGCATGCGTGTGTAAGATTTACACAAAGAATAAATAGACAGTTTACACAGTGTTTACACCACATTGGTAGCAGATTTTGTGTATATTTCGTCTTAACCTTTTTTCTTATGTAATTTATTGTGATAATTTTCGTTTTTTGTAGTTTGCCGCTTTACTTGCCCGTTTTCATCTTCATAATTAAAAAACCAAGTTTTTTTTGGTTTTGTAAGAGCAAGTAATTTATTTTTTGTTGTCTTTTTGTGTAATTTTATTTTAGTTATTTTATTTTTAAATAAAACATGCAAAAACTACATAATTTACATTATTTGATGTGTATGACATAGAAGTGCATGTTCAAATATAAAAGAACCAGTAGAATTGGTTTAAAAGTAGAAATGACCTTTGATAAATTTTTTTGTGTGTTGTGCTAAAAGAAAAAGCCAAAAAAGCTCTTGTGTGTAATTTAGTAATTGTAGCGATAGTTGCAAAGTGACATGACACGTTGAAAGTTTAGGTATTTATTTGCACTTGATAGCCGTATATTCTTAAAAAAAACTGCATTAAATAAGAAGTTTTTGCAATTTTCCAACTAAAGTTAAATTGTTATAC
>JAQFYM010005263.1:0-13647 GCA_034694785.1 Agrenia bidenticulata
AATTTTCATCTTTAATACAGGCATTTATACAATGCAAATTATAAAAAAAAAAAATCCCCGGGGTAGATCTTTTGCAAAAAATCTCAAAAGAACCAAGGGCCCCGGGGCCCCTGGGGCCCTGGGATTACGAACCCTATTCTTATCACATTTAGTATAATTATTGAAAAGAAATTAAACTGATAGAAGTCAAAAAAAAACTCTTGCTCGCATATTGGTTTAATTGAACACTTTTTGTATTCATATGTATTTTAAGCACATCAGCTACAGTAATTTTAAATTTTTTACAAAGATTTTTATGGATGCGTTTTAACAAAAAAAAACAACAAAAAGTTTTTATTACATTTCAAAAACCGTGAATACTACACAGCAAAACAATGACTTGGTAAACACACTTTAAAGTTAGATTACATGTATTAAGAAGACAAAAACAATCTTTACGAGATTATAAAAACAGAACTGATAATTCAATATTTTAATCCAAGACAAAAACTCAAAGCAAACTCGTTTTCAGACACGAGGCAATTATTGTAAGGTTTTTCTGTATAAAATTCAAAACAAGTCTTTTTTCTTTTATTATGAATTGTGCGAACAATTTTTGACTAATAGTTTCTAAAGGCTGTCATTTTTGTTTTCGAGCGTGGTCAAATTTTTAACGTCAAATTTGTATTTATAAAATCTTTTTCTATACATTGGTTTAATAAAAAATATTGCAAATAAAAATTGCATATAAATGCAACCTTTTGTTCTTACCAAATCTATATTCGTGGCTCCCGCGACGCCAAATATACTTTTAAAACTTATAAGAAACCACAAACACCACTAACAAAGATCGAATGCCCCATATGACACAAACTGCAAAAACTAGTATTAGCGATACGATTACAAGCAATAGCAGAATTTCTACTACTTATCGTAAACTGATATCCTTACTTTAATCGTTCTATAAATTTTGCAGAGAGCAAAAAAGTGACCCCTTTCATAGGCACGCATAGGATAAACGTCCCTTTTTTACCCTCTAGAAAATTCTGTACATACGTTTTGTGTTTGTTCGTAATAAGTTTGATTAGTTTACTACAGCAAATCCGACTACAACATTATTTAAAAAAGATTACAGCAAGAGGTTAAACGAGAAGCCAAGCAAGAAGGATACTTTGTACAGAAAGTGCTACTCACAAGAGTTACACACTATTAAAGTCGTAACTAAAATGCCAATCAACGCTGTTTTGCAACGTAAATTGCAATTTTGTCTTTTTTTACGTGAAATAATAGTTTGATGACCTTAAAGCTTACTTTGTTAGCTTCAGGTTGTATACGTGCTGGTTTACAAGCCAATAAACATAACAATGTTTGCTTTGTGTTTATATAAGCAGGCATATCGCACAAATTTTTATAAAGTTACATTTTTTATACCCAACACAAAATATTATTTTTAGGTTATAAGCAGCAAACCTATTTATACATTTGTCTTGATATACTAAATGTATAAAATTAAGCATTGATAAATACACAATATATTTAATTCGTTGCTATTAAACACAATCTAAGTCTTTGATGCCGGTGGATAGTTATTTTATACAAAACTAAATGTCAAGATTAACGGTCATCAACATGTAGAACCGATTTTTTAATATTTCGCCACCATCGATACGAAATTACACAATAATGCAATATTATGCAGTAAAGACAATATCCGAGATTACTTTTTTGCATTTTAAAAGATTTTACAACTAGTGAAAACTGAAATTGTATAAATGACAAACCTGGGTAACTTAAGGGAAATTTAGTTTTTTAGATTTGCCTTAACAAAAAAAAAATAAGGTATAAATCAATTTAAGGCAAATATAAATCAATAATTATCCTAAATGCATGTAAAATGTTAGCCGAACTAAATATATATGCACAAATATAATAACACGTTATGTTACAGAAACATACCTTTGTTATCGATGACAGATACGAGGGTAAATAGTATTTAGCACCCAAAATTAAATTTTGGACCCAAAATATCTAAAAAGACGCCAATTTTGTTTGTAAAGGCGCCAAAATTACTAAATTGCCTTGATTACGCACCCCAGAAAACACATAAAAGGCGCCATTCCAAAAAATCCAAAGATTTTTAAATTTTCGTAAATAAAGCACTTGTAATATCATAAATGTTAAAAAATCAGTAAAAAAACAATGTAATACATATTTTTTTATAAAAAAAGAAAAACACATGCAAAAACAAAATAAAGTCAAAAATACTAAAGAAATTTAAAACTGATACAAAATGCACATCTAGGCTAAACTCAATATTTTATTAATTAAGTATTTCTAATGCGTCCTCTGCATACGAAAACTACGTAGATGTATAATCTTCAAAAGGCGTATCCATCTGGACATGACTTGTATAAGATGACATCATCTGTTCAATTTAAGTTTTCACAAAAATAGCAAAATAAAATAAATACGTAAATAATAAAAAAATAAAAAATACATTATACTTGTATTACAGACTCGTAAATATAAATTAGCCTTTTTTTCTTTTACACACGTTGACGTTTTTCTTAGACGTATATTTGGCTTTTGGAATTTATTTTTATCTTAGTATTTATATTAATTTTCTATTTATGGCAACAAATTAATAAAAACTTTGTCATATATACACGTCATATCTGAACACAAAATTGCAATATTTAACGTTATGACGTAAGGGTAGGGTTAGGGTTAGGGTAGGGTAGGGAAGTGTAGCGTAGGTAAGAAGGAGGGGTAGTGCTTGGGGTAGGGTTTGGGTTAGGGGCAAAGTTAGTTAATTATTTCCCTTAGAATTTTTCAACTCATTTTTTTTGCGGCGGTAAGATTTTTTTTTGTAGTGTTAAGATTTTTTTTTTTATATATTCTTACTTTTATAAAGTTAAAATAATAATATTGCAGAAAAATTACAAAAGGTTCGGAATTTTTGTTTTGGCGCCTTTTAAGTGTTTATAGGGCGCTAAATCAGATCAATTTAGTAATTTTAGCGCCTTTTAAAAATTTTTGGCTCCTTTTATGGAATTTTGGGTGCTCAAATTATATTTTGGGTGCTAGATTAAGGCTACCCGTATCGAAAATTGCACCCCTTCCCCCTGTGGAAATTTGCCCGTGTCCTTTAATGTAACGCATAAAAACAAAATTTTATAAAAAGCAGTTTAAAGACTTTATTCGTATTTATGTTATACCGATTACACTTTCTACGTACTTATATTTTGGTTTTTGTATTTTGAAATTGGATTTTTTTAAGAATTACCATATCATATTGATTTCAAGCTACTTTTCACTTAAACGATGAACAAAAAAAAGGAGAAAGAAAAAAAAATCGATGGAATTACTTTATTCAAGCATAAACATAGTATGTGAACTTCACATCATTCAACATAATCTTTTCTGCATTCCAAGATTGTGAATGTTAAACTGGTTTTAGTTGTCCTAAACAAAGACGACCATAAAGAAGTAAAAATTGATTTTATTGAAAAGCAATGCTGTATAATGCGCTTAAAAGTAATTTAACAATTTCATAAAATCTTTGCTTAATTTAACTCAGGAATAAACACAAAAAAAGGCAAAACTGCAGAATATTAGTATTTTTACGCTGCATAACGAAATTCATAACAAAATTAACGTAATAATATTTTTTTTATTGAAAAAACGCAAAAATTTTTCTTGATATACTTCTAGAATTAAAAAAGAAAAAAAAATAGGTTTGTTATCGACTTAGTTATGCGGCGAAATATGTCAAATTTTATGCAGTTTTGCTTTTTTCTGTGTTCATTCTGGCGTGAATAAAACAAAGATTGTATATCATTGTTGTTTTACTTTTAAGCTTATAATACAGCTTTGCTTTTTAATTAAATTAATTTGCAAAAGTTTAAAGTCGTATTTTTTAATTTAATCTGCAATCAGTTTGATATTCAGAATCTTGGAATTTAGAAAAGATTTTGTTGAATGATGTAAAGTTCCCATACGATGTTTTTTTGCTTATATTCAGTAATTCCATTTTTTGTTTTTTTTCACGGTTTTTATTTCGTTTATCTTGCAAGTGAATAGTAACTTAAAATCAATTAAATATGGTAATTCATAAAATGATAAAATTTCAAAATAAAAAAAAAAAATATAAGTACGTAGAAAAAGTTATCGGTATAAAAAAATGCAAATAAAGTTACCTAACTGCTTTTTTTGACATTCGATTTTGCAACGTTTAATTTAAGGGGAGGGGGGTAAGTTTCCACGACGCAATTTTCGATACGACAAGGGTCGTTTTTTGGGGGCGTATAAAGCCCCCATAAAAGGCAACATTTTAAAAAATTTGTATTGTTAAAATTATCTATAGAATTTGTTTTATTGTTTTAGCTCATTTTTTTTACCTATCGAAAAACAATTCTGGTTACGCCTCTGATTGTAAGACAAAGATAAATTTTATTGCAACAAATATCATCATAGATATTCTTAAATATGTGACTTATTATTTATGGCGCTGTTAATTTACGATAATGGATGTGATTGAAACAGTAAAATGCTTTCTACTGGTTCATATGTTTAAATAGGTCAATTGGCAGCAACAAAGCATAGCATGCAGGAGTTTCTTAACACCGGTATTATCATCTTTTTGGCAAGAATCGTAAATTCTATTTATAAAAAATTAAAATCCTTTATATGCTAAAGCTGCATATTTAATATACTTTAACAAGCAAGAATGTGCACCATTACATAGTTTTTTGTTTTTAAAAGTAACAAAATGTACGCTCGTATCTGTGGGTAGCCTTTATCTAGCACCCAAAAGTAAATTTTAGGACCCAAAATTCCTTAAAAGGCACCAAAAATTCATAAAAGGCGCAAAAATTCCGCAATTGCCCTGATTTAGCACCCTAAAACACTTAAAAGGCGCCAAAACAAAAAATCCGTTTACTATTTAAAATTTTTTGCAATATTATGATTTTTACTTTGCAAAAGTAAGAATATATGAAAAATAAATCTTAACACTACAAAAAAAAATCTTAACACCGCAAAAAAAAATGAGTTGAAAAATTCCAAAGGAAATAATAGACTAACTTTGCCCCCAACCCAAACCCAACCTCAAGCTTTACCCTTCCTTCTTACCTACGCTACACTACTATACCCTACTTCGACCCTAACCCTACCCTTACGTCAAAACGTTAAATATTGCAATTTTGTGTTCAGATATGACGTGTATATATGACAAAGTTTATATTAATTGCATTTCCATAAATAGAAAATTAATATAAATACTAAGATGCAAATAAATGCCAAAAACCAAATATACGTGAAGAAAACGTCAACGTGTGTATGCAAAAATAAAGACCATGTGTTATTTACCCGTCTAAAATACAAGTAAAATGTATTTTTTATTTTTTTATTATTTACGTATTTATTTTAATTTGCTTTTTTTGTGGAGAACTTGTATTGAACGGATGTTGTTTATTTACACACGTCATGTCCAGATGGATTAGCCTTTTTAAGATCATACATTTATAAGTTTTTCGTATGCAGAGGACGCAGTAGAAATGCTATATTAATAAATCATTGAGTTTGGCCTAGATGTGCTAATTGTATCAGTTTTAAATTTCTTTTAGTATTTTTGACTTTAATTTGTTTTTGCATGTGTTTTACATTTTTAAAAAAAAAAATGTATTACATTGTTTTTTATTGTCTTTCTAACATACATGCTATTACAAGTTGCTGTATTTACAAAAATTTAAAAAGTGTTGACTTTTTTGTAATGGCTCTAAGTGTTTTTCGGGTGCTAAATCAGGGCAATTGTGTAATTTTGGCGCCTTTTAAAAAAAAATTGGCGCCCTTTTAGGAATTTTGGGAGCTAAAATTTCATTTTGGGAGCTAAATACTATTTACCCTATTGCACTATGCCTTTTTTGCATTAAGCCAAAAACTTACTATATACTTTATTGTTAGTTTATAAATGCTTAGAGATTTTTTATGCGTGCAAATGTGTTATTTAAATTATTTAGTATGAGAGACTGTGCGTTGCTAAAACTAAATTAACAAGAATGTACAAAATTAAAAAAAAAAGCGTTTTTGTTCCCTTTTATATTTATTTTATCTTTTGAGGTTGAATGTATTAGAAAGCTACATTTTTAAACACTAAATATTTAAATCTATAATTTAAACTTAAACATATGTCACGATTTTTGCTCATGGATTGTTTTAATAACGAACCACGACAAATAAATACAAAATAAAAAACACATCATGTCTTGGTATGCATTTAACAAAAACGGATTTAATGTTAATTTCTTGTTATAGTTTTTATTTAAGTAATTCACGTTAATGGAAAACTATTTCAAAAGCAAATGCCTACTTTTTTATCAATTTGTAGATACATGTGTGCATAATTTTGTTAGGAACAAAATATTTTATCACTAGAAACATAAATATTGCACTTAAAAGTTTTTAACAGTATTCTGCAAAAAAACATTACAATGTAAAGTAAGTAATACTATCCACTAACACAAATAATAGACTACACCGTTTCGTCTAATTTTTGAGCGTTCGAATAAGTATATTTAACTCGCTTTTTTTATTTGTTCATTTTTATTTTAAAAAGTTTCTGTTTGACAGCTCATATTAAAAATACCTATAGCTAACATATGGTGAAATTACAATAGACATCAGATCAAGATACGGTGTCGTATAGAACATTAAATTAAAAAGATGCAAGCCAGTTTAACAATAAACATGCAAGCAAAGATAATTTCCGTTTTCTTTTTGAATTCGTATAACATCACAATTATTTGATACTTATATCTAGAACAAACAATAAAGTAATATAAACTTAAACAATAATATAGATATTAGTAAGCATAATTTAGAAATTCATATGGCGACTGGCCAAAAATTATAGAAGCTTATAAATAGATCAAATAAAAAGATCTAATGACTACATAAACATATTTATGCTTTACCTTTACATGATTACAGGTTAGCAAGTTTCCTGATCAATTCATGCAGAATTTCGCCTAAGAGATAGTTCATCTTGGTTTTGAAAAACCCCGGGGATAGAAACCCAAGTATGTGTTTTGTCGGTTGTTACAAACACCGATTTTCCGGTGTGCTATGGTACAACCCATGATTGTTACTTTATCCATAACTTTAAGAAGAATGTTTTCACGTTTAAATAAAAAATGAAAGCAAGTTACTTTTTTTTTTTAATTATTGTATCACATAATTATCTTTCTTATCTCCTGTATATATTTATACAGTGGAAATTCAAAGTTTATAGATAATGCTAAAAAATAATAGAAAGTATCTTTTTAACTTTTTTTTCACACTATTTTTCTATCTATACCTACTAAAATTCTACATAAAAAAAAGTTAAATTTGCAATTTACCTCGAAAAATGCAGTATTTTGAAAGTCCGGAAAAGTAGTAAAACTGCGTTTTTTTATGCATATTTTTTTGTTTTGGTTTCCCTTATGTATTTTTTCTATACGGCAATAGTCTTACAATGACTACAAATACTAATGATGCAATTTTACTCCTTCGTCTTATAATTTTAGCCCTTTTTGTCAATAGATTTTTTTTTTCATCAAAAGATCGTAAACCCTAAAAATAAAAACAATGGCGTCAATGAACAGCTAAAAAATTGATTATACAAGTTTATGTAATAAGCCCATTTCACATGTCATAGAAACCATTCAAATATTTGCTTAATACTGTCTTAGCTAAGTTGTATAGTTTTTTAAATATCAGTATAGAAGCAATTCCTAAATTTTCTATGTTAATTAAAGAATTAAAACCAAGCAAAAAAACAAAACGGATAATAAGACGTTTTTATAATTTATAATTTTCAATTTTTTAATAAACATTGAACAGAATATTTATTGCTTTTCTTTACTTTTTAGACAAGTGTTACAAATTATTTATCTATTTTCAATAAAATTTATTTATGATTTTTATGACGTTCAAAATAGACTTTTTATATAAGATTATATCATCAAAAACTTTTTCGCTGTTAATTGACGCCTTTTATTGTAGTTTTATGAATTTGTGATTTTTTGATGACTAAAGCTATTGACAAAAAAACAATAAAAATTCGAGACGAAAAGGGTAAAAGTACCAAAATACCATTTGTCTCCATCGTGGTAATTTTAACCCACAGACTAATCTATAAGAAAAAACAAAAACTAAAAAATACGCAGATAAAAAAATTGACGAGAAATACTTTTTTTAATTTAAAAATTGATAATTTTTGCAACTGAAAGTTGCAAAATTCTCTGTTTTTAATAAAATAAAAGTAGGCTAACATAGCACTAAATACAGCTAAAAAGTAAAGCATATATACGCTATCATTTATTAAGCGTAATCCATAAACTTGCAGTTTTTTTACGTTATCACAAGAGATAAGAAAAAAAGTATGAACTACAAATATGCAAAAAAATAATACATCGTTCATTTTTATATTTTATTAAGATCATTTTTTAAGGTTGGAGTACATTTACAACGCTAAACCGGAGTTTTTTTTTAAAAAGCGATCGCACTAAAAAAAGTACCAAATAATATGTAACTATTAAAAACCTATATTTTACACAAAATATAAATGTATTTTATTTTTTGATACAAAAAAATCAATAAAGTTTTTATATGATAAAATAAATTTACAAATGTAATTTTTTGTAGCTCGTATGTCGTTAATCCCATTCTTTATAGCAAGAATATAGAGAAAAATTATTTTATAGTTGTCCATTTTTAGCAAACCATTAGTTTGACTGTGAATAAAGTTTTTTAATTTAGACCCAAAAAGATTAAGGGCGTGTCTGGTTTGTCAAAAACAGTTTTTTAATACACAGATTTTGACGAAAAACAGTTTTTATACTATTTTAGGCAAAATAGTTTTTCACAGTAAAAACAACGCATGACATGTTTTTTGCGATGAAACAGGAACTTTGCCCTAAAGTTTTAAAAACAGTTTTTTGGGAAAAACTGTGGGTCAAAAAACAGTTTTTGACAAAAACAGACACGCCCTAAATTTTTTTACAGAAAAATCTTTTAAGCAGTTTTTTTTTAGCGTAAAACAATTTATAGGCTAGAAAAGTCAGCAAACGAACGATCAAGACTTAAACTTACCAGAGAAGCCGTCGTTATCCTACAAAGAAGTCGAATTTATTATTTGCGTCAATATGCGTTTTTTTTCTGACATTTCTGTACTTGCAATACTTATAAAATGTTTTAATTTATGCTTATCTTACTAAAATACATTTTGAATAAAAAAATATTTAAATTTTGATTGTTTTTAACAAATTAAAATTCAAAAATTGATGACTTGGTCTTAAATACCAGTTAATCTTTGATTACGATTTATTATAACCACTAAAATGCTTTATTGGTTTTTTGCTCGTTTTTTTAAATATCATATAGCAATAACATTATACACGAAATACCTTTTTACTAAATACATTTTTATTGTTATTTACACAATCAGAATGACTGTTCTTTTTTGTCGTCTTTGTAGTTATCAAACTTTTCTTGGTAAAAAAAGCTTAGGATCTTTGAGTTCTTTATTCTACAATTTCTACGTAAATTTTTTTTTGGCACAGAAAAAACATGTTTTTTGTAAATTTATTTTTACCACAACAAAATTTATATTATATAACTATCCAAATAAGTGCTTATATTACCTTTTTGTGATCTACGTTAGAAGTTCATCTGTCGCATAAAAGTGTAAAACAAAATCCATATATAGTTGTTACATATTAGCTTTATGTTCTATTCGAAAGATATATCAAACTTGCTCGAAAATTAAATTTGAGTTCTAAGATAGCGCAACGATAAAAAGGACCACTTGAAAGCATTTAGAGGTTAAAATTAAAAGTTACTGCAAGCATAAAGAAATGCAAAATTTTATGTAACAAAATACTGATGGTATACTTTTTGAAAGTTTTTAAATATAAATTTTTCATTTATTTTAGAAAGAAAACAAAAAGGCTTCTTTAAGGCATTTTAGTATTGGTAAAAAGAATACATATATTGCTGCGTTTTAAAATAAGTAAGGTAGGTTTATACTGTTACTTTGCTTCTCAATACAATTTCATGCGTAGAAAACGTACAAAAACAAAAAAATCTATACAAAAAAAAACAATTGCATAAAATTATATTTGTTTAAAAAGCTTCATTACATTATTAAAAATTATTTTTAAAAAAATAAAAAAGATTTATGGATGCCAGAAAATTTTTATGCATATATTACGGCTTTTGTTACAAAAATTTTGTATTTTTTGTAGCGTTAAAACGTATCAAAATTTTAAATGCAATCTTTTTATAAAATAAAAATGCCATAAGACGTAAGACAAATACAAAAATAAAATCTTATTTTGTGCACTTATATACTGCAAATAACCAAAAACGGTGACACTTTTTTATATCTACTTCTATATTTGACTACAAAGGTACATAAAATACTCGCCCTGTCGTAAAAACGTAAGATTTACACTATTCATAAATATATCATGCATAGTTTGTTTCCTGTTAACCCCTTATATATCTTGCAATAAAATAGTAATTGTTCAAAAACAAAAACAGGTAACTTATTAATTCAATTATCTCTAATTTCCAACAAAAATCTTTTGTTATGCGTACAAACGTTACTGCTCATGCAAGTTGGTGATTTATATATTTTGCCATATGTTTGCAATGTTTGTATAAATGGTAAAAAATGCAAGTTGGAATATAACCTGCGCATAATTTGCATTTTAAAAATTTAAAACGATTTTTTTACAAATCTAAGAGAGTTAAATTCGTATAAATATAAAATTGCCCCGGAAAAACCTGGGATATACCCACATTTTTTTTGGCAAAAATTGCAAATTCTTAGGTTCCCTGGGGTTACAATCAATAGTATATTGGTGGGGTATGGGTAATGCAGGCACCTAGAGGTCGGAGATGATAAGCAATTCCACCCGTTTCTAAAAAAAAATTACAAAAAATCAGGGGGGATAGGGTAATATTTCTCCCTGGATTTTTGCCTAAAAAAATTATATAGTCTTTTTTAAAAGGTCAAAATAACATTTTTTAAAAAATATAGTACTAACTTTGTTGAATTTTCCATTCTATATACTGCAAAAACCATGCAAATACAAACAGTATTAATTTTTTATAAATTAGACTTGTATTTCATATACTTAAAAACGAAAAACAAATTGTAGTATAGCATTTTTTTTTCTTAAGACTCAATACAGGCATAAAGCAAAAAAAAAAAAATTAAAGTTTTCTTGTTTATTTTGCCTAAAATTTTACAATACATAGAACCTCATATTTGTTGAACCTCTAATATATGTGAAAATTATAATCTCCTGTGTAAACTATGAGTTTTTAAATATATAAGTCATACGAAAAAGATCTGCCTGTTTTTTATATGTCTAATATTATATCCTTTTTTGCAAAAAAAAGGATTTTTATACTATTTACATGTTTCCTAAAATATAAGAGGAGGTCAAGTTTTAGAGCTTTATTGCACAAAATAAAAAATGATACAAATTATTATACAAAATTTATAAATTAATTTCTATTTGTGATCGTAAAATTACATATAATGATAGTAACACTGTATAAAGTATGTAGTATATGCAAAACTAACAACAAAATATTTTTTTTGTAGTTTTTACATGTTTAAAATAAATCAAAAAGGTGATAAAAATACAAGGAAAAGAAAAAAGCTCTACGCAATTTTTTACGAGGTTTTTATAAAACAAGCGTAATCTGTTTTTTACACAATATTTATACTGTAACAAAATAGAACAAAACAAAATTAAACATTTTTTTATATTAATAAAAAATGATATGCATTGTACGAACTCCCGTAACCGTCACAATCTATGTCTATAATAAAATTGCTGCTTAAAAACTGCAGTTTAGGTTTTTTATGAAAATAAGTTATTTATAATCGAGCCGTACGCCAAAAATTTGTCAAATAAATTAAAAAACAAAATTAAATCGTGCAAAACGCAAGTAAGAATATTTGTGACTAACAAAAAAACAGTTTTAATTACGCAATATGTCAAAATAAGCTGATATCTTGTTGATCACACTAATAATGAAATAAAAACACACTTTTACGCAGATGTAAAAGAAAAAACATTTGCATTGTACCTTAAACTGTACATGTCTGTTTTTTTTTACTTTTATGGCAGTATATTTTTTGTCCCTATTCACTTATGATGTAGTGAAATTAAAAAAGATAAACAAGAAGATAATGATACCGTTATTTGCTGTTTAAGTTGGAACATGTAAGTAGTGATATTGCACTTATGTTAGCTACCTTTACTTCTGTGTAGCTGAAAATTCAATTTCCATAAAATATATACTAAAATGTTATTTTTTAAAATGAATGAATCGAAAAAAGCAGTAAGAAAGTGCATAAAAAGTAGTTCATTAAAAACTTACTTATATTTTAAAATATTATTTATACAAGAACTAAAAAAATAAGTTTCATTTTTACAACTTTTTTTGCCAAAATTTTGCAGATATTTACTACTAAGAATACACGACAACGCATTTTATATTTTGCGAGTGTTGCTTGTTGGATGAGCTGTTTGTGACTTTTTTGGCTTTTGCAAATTAAATTGGTACTATTGTTTATTTACATATTAATATTTATAGCGATTTTATTTAATCTGCAACAATCAGCACAAAAAAAAATATAGATCTTGTGATTGATGTTTGAAACAAACCAATCGCCTTATCTTTAAACACATAGGGAATTTATGGGTTAAGCAATGTTCACCTAACCAGTTTACGACGGGTACGCTCTTTTTTCGTATTTTTACTACATGCAAGGATAAACTATAATTTTTACAAAAATCTAACAATATGTTTTTTTAGTATTGTAGCTTCTTAACAAAGTTAAATACGTTTACATTACCAAAAATAAAAACCCGTTGTGAACTGGTTAATAGTTATATGCGTTCGATCACAGTTTACGATCTACGGTCAAGGCCATTCCCTTGCGCTTTTGCCTTCGGCTCTGGGAAACGTATCGGCAAACTTGCTTGCACGAAGCAAGCTGCATTGTCTTTGTTTGTTAAATTTTAATGTTATTAATCGGGCGCTGAAATTACTAAGCAGTTGCGTTGTTTTTGACGTGTTTTTACCAACTTGGCGGCTATAAATTACAAATTATAAAACCCCAAAGCCTTATACTTTGTTATGCGAATTCTTAAGAAATAAAAAAGATTGTATTTACAAAACACTAAAGCATGAGTCAATTTTCTTTTTGTGTATACTTTTTTCAACTAAGTTGTCGCAATAAAAGCAAACCTGTTTTCCTAATTTATAATTTCGATTATTTGATACAAAAAGCAGGATTTAATAATAACAAAAACATATTATTTTTATAACAAAAACATAGGAAAAAGATATATAATAAATTACTTTATAAGTAAAAAACAAAAAAAAAACATTAACCCTTTCGCGTTCTTGGACGATATATATCGTCCTTTTTTTACTTATGAAAATTAAAAAGAACGATATATATCGTCCTTAATTTAGCACCAAATTGAAAAGACGATATATATCTGCCTTTAAAGAACGAGAAAAAAATAAACAGATGAATTACATCTACATCCAGGCCTCAAAACTAAAAAGAAAAAATCGATTTTGTTTATG
>JAQFYM010005264.1:0-13646 GCA_034694785.1 Agrenia bidenticulata
GGGGGGGTTTAAAACCCCCCAACCCCCCCCCCCTGGATACGCCATTGAATTACGTCTAGGTTGTGTTTTAAATAGCAAAAATTATATGGGTAAAAATTTGGTAAAAATAATTTTTGAAAAAAAAAAATATATTATTGGTTTGTAAAAAAACTACAATCTCATACAAAAAAAATTATTAATCTGCTCTGCACATATATAAAAATTGCCGGTTCTTGACTTAACTTCGCTGCGGATCCACCATTAAAAGCAAATGCTGAACTATTTACGCAAACGCAGAGGTTTTATAGTTTTTTTTTGGGGCTTTGCAATAGTAACAATATTATCTAAAATTTTTTGTGTTCGATATTACAGTACACAGTGCTACATCACATATTCTACCGCCAAATAATTATGGCTTTAATGTTTTTGCACATATAGAAAATACAGTACTTTTAAACTTATACGTGAAAAAGTTATTGTTTTAATTTGTCAAAGATCAAAACGTCTTTTTTTATATTCATGTGTTTTTGTTTTAATGCAATGCTTGTATGTATTTTTAACATTTATTTGCCCCTTTTTTGTAATATTTACGTATTGATCTTGCAATGCTTGGCATATATGTTGCAATATTGTCTTTTTGGCTGCAACCGTATTAATCAAAATCTAAATTCAATTTATTTATGAAAGATACAAATAAGAGAGGTTGTAAAAAATGTCTCGATCTTTTATTATTTACAAAAACAATAATTCTTAGTTTCAGCATGTATATTTATTTTTTGAATTGCCGCGATATAGGTTGTAAAGTGCTAAGACGAATATTTTGAACTGCCTTCATAGGGGTCTTGTGTGTTTACAACAAAGTTATTGTTTTTGTTGCATGCAATAGATACTTGCGTTGTGCAAATGGCTGCAAAATATACGGTGTAAAACATGGATTTTTACAAAAAACAAGTAGAGTTATTAGTACATCTGCTAATTTTTACGCACTTTTACAGTCACATAAAACGGCATTCTTGTCAATTTTGTATCTACAAGTAAGCAAAAGCAAGCATTCTATTAAGTTTGCTTTTATAAGACAAATGACTTTTTCCTGCAGTAACTGCATTCCCTGCGTCTGTGCAAAGGCAAAAAGATACCTTTGACAGTACATCATTACAAAAAAAATTACTTGTATGTGCATAACAAAGTTAAACTAGCCAAAAACCTACGCGTCAGGCATTTCTTTGCTACGCATTGTGGCGCAAAACTAAAAAATGTGACAAAGCATACGCTATCTGTTTTTAAACAAAAGTTTTTTTTTTTTTTTTTTTGACAAAAAAACGAAACGAATTTATTTTCTCTTGTCGTTTTTCTTACAGGGATTATAGTTAAAGTTTGACCAACAATAAAATTTATTTACAGTCTTGTGTAATAAAGACATATACTTTTGCAGTGCTTGTATGTATAACTTTTCGTTCTTCACGTCGAAGATGTCCCCTTGATCTTAAGTATAGTAATATATTGCTTTTTTTGTAATAAAGTAGTAAAAATGCAAGTCAATCTTCCTGGTAAATCGTGTTCGATTGCGTTTTTTGTTTAAATCACGGTGAAACACACACCACAGTCGTTTGATTACAAGGTAAAACAATTTTTTCTATTCAAAGTCATTAGCTATAAGCGTTTTTTAAGGCGGTTTTTGCTATCTAATCATGAAAGAAATTGCAAAAAGAATTTTTGTATTAGTAAAAATGACTTTTACAATACTAGAAAATGCAATATCAAAGAAATTGCAATATCAATAACAATTCTTGGCTTTTAGTTAATCCGCATAAAATTGTGGTAAATAAATGACAAAAATGCATTAGTAAAAAACATAATACGGAACGCGGTATCTTTTGTTCGCTTTTAGTACGATCAAAAATAAAAGACGGAGTGACTCAGCCTGAAAGCAACCTACACCCAACAATGATGCAAAGATTAGCGAGTCACAGGTTGCGCATAAACATCAAAAAAGTGTATTTTGTCTTAGACTAAACCAGCCTGCTCTTACAAAAATCTTTAGTGTTCTTTTTATTTACTTTGTCATTGAAGTTATAAGTATACGGTCCGAGGATAAAAAACTAACAAAAAAAATGACGCAAAAAAAAGCAAACAATTTATAACAAAAAAAAACTTATATTTACATGTACGTTTACGTTTTGATAAAAAACTGTATATTATGCATATTCATTGCCTAATTTAAGTTATAAAAACTACATTTTTGGCAATTTATGCGCACGTATATTTTCATATATGCCATTGCAAAAAAAAAAGGCCCAAAAGACATTTTACCGTGATATCCCTTTGATAGTCATTCGGGAAACAGGAAGATTACTGCAAATCTAAGTATATATGTGAATACCTGTTTATTAGTTTCTGTTCTTTAAAAGACTGCGTAAGTCTGCATATATGTTATAAAAACAAGTAAATTAAAAATATAATACTAATGCAGTTGCTTTTCGTAGTAAATACACAGGGGCGTAACCAGGATTGTTTTTTGATAGGGCAAAAAAAATTAATGAGCTAAAACAACAAAAAAATATTTTTTTAATTTAAATGAAAAAATTCTAAACTAGTTTTAAAAATTCAAGTTTTTTAAAAGTATGATTTTCGGGGGTTTTGTACGCTCCAAAAATAGAAACCCCCCTTTAATCAGGCGTATGTTTTTCTAGGGGGGGATTTGCCCCCTTTGCCCCCCTGGTAACGCCACTGTAAATAAATATCGGTAATAAAACCAAATTAACAACATTTATAAAGATAGCAAAAAAATGTATATGAGGCTGCTTATTGCGTTGGGTACAGCGCCTATAAACAAAATAAGACCGATTTTGTACATTTAACACAGTATAGCTTGTTTGAATAGACTCTACACTGAACTGACAACACAAAAAACATGGTCGATGTGTACAATTGCGTGCAAAAACAAACAAAACAGCACTGTATGTCTACTTACTTTTTAGATTGACAATAAAGGCAAAGATCTTACGCAAAAGATTAAAAAGTGTGCATGTTTCAAATTGCTAAAGCAAAAAATGAGTTTCTGAAGTTTATGACACCTTAAGTGGATATTATGCGGCTTCAACGGTTATTTTCTTTGCCATATTATACTTTCAAATACATTATAATAACACAATTACTTTTACAAAAAACGTTTAATTTTTTTTACGTTTTTGTACTTTATAAATATCATTTTTGTTGCATTACGTTTTTTGGACTTGATAAATAGCTGGTTTAAAAAATAAGCCCAATATAACTTTGTTTTTGTACTCATTTAAAATATCAAAAACTCCTTACGAACCCCGGATAATATTAATATTTACCGTAAAGCTATCGCAAAAAATTTTTACATAGTAAAGTTCACAGAAAAGTCAGGAAATAATTGAAAAAAGTGCGTAGTAAGTTTTGCTTACTGTTTTACAAATAATGTTTTATTGGATGTAGACCCGCCAAGTTTTAATGGCCTTGTATTTTCCTGCAAAAATTATGCTTTGAGCTGCAACCAATCACAAAAAAAAAAAAACGTTTTGCTGTTTTTTTTGTGTCCATTTAGTGACACTAAACTTTATCACTTTGCGCTTTCAGTAATGTAAGTTGTTTTATATAGGAGAAAGGGCCGTGCACATCACAGAAAATAACAGGGGTTTTTACATGGTTCTTTGAACAGGTAGATGCTCAAAAAACATGAAAAATAAAGCCACCAATATGATAAAAAAGTATGTTTTTGTTTACTTATATTTGTACAACATCCTAACATATATAAATAACAGCATCTGAAAAATCTTACAACAGAGGCATTTTATACAAATGTTTATGTCAAATTATAGCGATATTCTATACCAAGCTACTAAAACACGAAGATTAAGACTTACATTACTGTCCTACTACATGTCTAGTATTTTATTGTTAAAAAAACAATTTAAAAGTACATTATTATATTTTCTAATGTTTAAAATATAAATCTGTATTCGTTAATGTATGGTTTTTATACAAAAGTTAAATTACGCGTTTAATAACCGCATATATAGTACGTTTTTTATATTTTTTTTTACTTTTTAAATTGCTTGATGATAACTTTTAATATTTTTTACTAAAAAAAAATCAATTTTTATAATTATATACCCACAAAAGTATCCACTGACGATGACGGATAATAAAACGTACAAAAAGTACAAAACCATGTTGCAAACATATATAAATATCACTTTGAAGCATTATAAAAACGTAAAAAGTGCATGTCACACACAATTTACTGAAAAATTTGTAAACATTATTTTTGCCGCTTTAAACTTTTTTAACACAAATCCCACATAATTTTTTTCATAACTTCTAAATGCACAAAGCCGTCCTTCCAGTTATCTTTTGTTTTTGTACTGCTCACAAAGTCTTTCTATAAACCAATCCAGTATAGAACAAAAAATGTTACATATAGCTTAATTTATACGAATATCACTAAAAACGAAATGAAAAGCTAGATAAAATGTCTAAATCGTTTTTGTTAACAGTACTATGAATATGGTAGTAACGTGTTTGTTGCAGTTACGACCGCTGTCTATTAAGTAGTGCACATAAAGGCAATAGAGGTTTCTAGACTTGCATAGCAGAAATATAAAATGTTCATTATAAGTCAAAATAAAATTTAAAGTAACGTAGTAAACACGATAAACTAGTGCTTATATTAAGTTTCTGTTTTAACTCGCTTCAAATGTTTTTTTCATAACCATATGTATGGGGCGACAGTACATGCTAAAACTTTCAAAAACTTACTTTTTTTTGTATAATATTTCACAAGTAAAAATTAAAAAACAATAGCAAAACAAAAGTATAAAACTAAAAAACTGTCTGGGAAAGGCGGAAGAACATATGGAAAATTTTTTAATGTGCATTTTTTACACCTAACCTCCCTCACTACCTAAAAGATTTCTACAAATTCGCACAATAATTGACATATTTCATAGTATTTATGTTGTTTTTACTTTTTAGATTATTTATATTTGTGATTTATTTTTTATAATTTATTTGTGCTTTTATATTTTTAAATTTTTTTTTTGACAATTATATTATGAATAAAATCAGTATAACATAAATTACATTTATAGTTGGTATTAATTTAAGCTTTTAATTTTACAAAACAGTTAAGAATCTTCTTTTACCGACACTAAAAAATTTTGCATATTATTGTGAAACGTTGAAAAGTTAGCAGACGTATCGTCAAATTTGCCCGATTGCAGGGGGTGGCCAACTCGCCAAAAAAAAAAAAATTAGGGCAGATTTACGGAAATCAATACAGAAAAAAGGGTTTATAAATATATTAAAAGCAAAGTCGTTTGATAAAAAATAAATTTCAATTCTTATTATATTTTTTTGTTGTGTTTTGTTTTTTTAACTGCAACTTAACCTATCACATCCTACACAAAACCCAATGCCTAGGCAGTTCGTCAATTTTTTAGTATGTGATAATATGTGTTATTATTTTTAGTTTTTCATAGCGGTTCGCTTGGATATTGTTTTTTTTTGTTTTTTTTTTTTGTGGTTAAGTTGTTTACTTGGTTCTTATAATATTAGTTTTCGATACCCTTTGTTAACTTATTTTTTAGTGTGTACCATGCTTTTTGTATTTATCTTAAGCTGCGCTTTTCTTTTTTTGTTACTGTGGCCACCTAGTGAAGTACTTAAACAAATTCCGCGATTAACATCTTTTTTTAGTTTAAAAAACAGTTAAGAATCCATATTTAATTGAATAAAAGCTTTGGCTTTTCAATCTACAAAATGCGAAAATATGGCTCTTCATGTTAAAAAAAAATGTTTCCTTTGATAACAAGTATTGAGGTGCTTGAACGAAGTATAACTATGTATACCTAATATATAATATATGTGCACTCTACGTAAAGTTACAGAAAAATTACTTATTTATACTCTGTTGAGTTTTTATGGATTTTTTTATTTTTGTGACGTACACAATTTTAGCCCAAAAGCGAGTCTCTGTAACATTCGTTTTTAATATACGGAGATAGACATAAAGTTAGCTGTATATGGCGTAGAAATATTATTTAGCTGTAAATTGCTTATGTCTTTTAACCCCTTCACTGCCCTGCTCGTAAAGTAAGGGGTTATATAAAAAAAAAGAAAAGAATTTCAAGATTTCGAGTTATTTTTTGATTTAATTTTTCCATATAAAATTCTAATTTTGAAAATCAAATTATAATGAAATCGAATCAAAAATATAAAATAACATACATCATGACATTAAAGAGAAAAATATAAGTATATTCTACATTCTTGCACCCTTAAGCTTGTATCATTTATTACAAATCTTCCTCTGAAATAGATGTGCAACAGCAAACATCGTAAATGACTTATTGGAAAGTGCAAAACAAAAATAATTACTAATGTTTTTGTATGAATACATATTTACTTTTCTTTTGGTTAGAAAAATAAACATTTAAATTTCATAAAAGTTGTTGTGTATATATGTCTTTTTTTCTGTGTCTTTCAGTTTTTATTAAATATATTAGATATTGTTGTTTACAGTGGCGTAACCAAGGGGTGCCAAGATGCCTAGCACCCACCATTAAAAAAAATGACGCCTGAATTTAAGGACGGTGAGGGTCTTTTTTAGGGCGTCTCAACGTACGAAAATATAATATTTTTATAAAAAAGAAATTTTTTTAAATGCATTAAATTTATGCACGAAAAAAGCTAAAATATTTTTTTTGGCCTTTAACAATTATTCCCCCCCACTTAAAAAAATCCTGGTTACGCCACTGTGTTAACGTTAGATAAAAACAACCCCTCTATACCAAGTTATAGATTTTTGTTGTCATTCTTATAACCTGGTCAAACTTTCATCTCGTTAGCTGATAGAAACAAAAAAAATCAAACAAATGTAAGACATTTGATTGTTAAATTCAATAATATTATTTTATGAATATAAATTCATATATTATTGGCTAACATGATTTTACATAATACGTATATCTACACCACAAGTGCATTAGATTCAATCCATTTTGCAAGTTTGAAGACTAACCAAATTATTGGAAAAGTATGGTTGTCTTAAATACCATGCATTTCGCAATATTCTTTTTTATTTGTACTGCTAAACGAAACCTTTTTTGTTCTTTCTCTTTTGTACGGGTTTATCTATAAATATATTTTGGTGTCTTTTTTGTTTGTTTTTCAAAGAATCATACTTAAAGACTTCTCTTTTTGTTGGTTCTTTGTAAAACTATATTTTTTGCTCCTCTTTTTTGTTGATTTTTTAACCATATTACTTTGACCCCCTTTTTCTTAGTTCTTTACACTACCGTATTTTTTTGACCCCCTTTGTTTGTCAGTTTTTTTAGAGAATCATACTTTTTGTATTCTCTTTTTCTTGGTTCTTTGTAAAACTATATTTTTTCGACCCATTTTTTGTAAAGGTTCTTTAAAGAAACTTATTTTTTAAACCCCTTTTTTTTGTGCGTTTGTTTAAAGAACTATATTTTTTTGACCCTTTTTTTTGTTGGTTCTTTGACAACCATGTTTTTTTGACCCGTTTTATTTGTTGTTTCTGTAAAAAACCATATTTTTGTGACCCCCCTTTTTCATTGGTTCTTTTAAAAACCATATTTTTTGACCCCTTTTTCTGTTGGTTCTTTAAAGAACCATGTTTTTTGCGCCCCATTTTTTGTTGGTTCTTTGAATAACCATATTTTTGTGACCCCTCTTTTTTTTTGGTTCTTTAAAGAACCATATTTTTGTGACCCCCTTTTTGTTGGTTCTTTAAAGAACCATGGACAGTACAAGGGTTAATATGTTCTCTGTGCAAAAATATTATTCAAATGACTTTTTTAAATAAAATAGGCAGTTTTTTCTCTAGTTGTTAAACCCTTTTACACGTGTTTTTTTTACTTGTTAAACAACTTTTTACTATAAACTATGTTTGCAAGTTCATCTTAATGTATTTTTTACTAGTTCTAATATTTTTTGTCTAAAAGCGATATTGATCTCATACAATAAAGCAAAAAAGGTTTTGTTTGTAGAAACAATATTTTTAGTTGCATTTGGAAACAATTTTAACTAACAGCGAAAAACCAGGCATAAAACAAATTAAAAAAACGAAAACATATAGGTTCTATAGCAAGAATGACGCAAGTTATCAATGCTAAAGGTATTATAAACCTGTCACGTTTACATACATGACACAGGGCTGTAGTCCTCATTACAAGTAACGATAAGTTTTTAATTAGACTGTTGTATGATTTGCCCGCTGCGGCTAAGTATTTGTATAATCGCGTGATTAACTAAGCTACTGTAAGCATACAACAACATTTGTTAACACAAAAATAAAAAGAAAATTAAATGCACTAGCATAAAAAAATTAAAACATCTCTATTGATGTTTTTTTTTTTTGCTAGACAAAAAAAAAACCACGTTTCAGTGGGCATTATAGTGTAACCAGTGATATTAAAAACTCAATATAATTTAAAAGTACATGACACTGTATATGTATTTTTTAGTAATTTAAGAAATAAAAAGTTTTACATTTAGTTTTGTCATATTGTTTTTCTGTTTATAAATGCATTTTCTAGTATATCTAAAAACAGTAAAAGTATTACATTAGTATACTTTTTATCGCTACATGCGTCGAGACGTGTATCCACATATATGAAAAATTACAATACACCACGAATAGCTATTCAGACGCTATTGTGTACGCTTTAACAGTTTATAATAAAATATTCTGAGGCAAAAATTGGCTGATATAAAACAGCTAGCTTTTAAAAATATCGATTTTTAAACCCGAGTTATATTTTCTAACAAAAAAAATATATACTTTTAGAAAACAATCCAAGTACTATGCGTATGGTTAAAGTGCCTCTAATGCTACTGGCTGCAACTGAAAATGCCGATTTGGCCTATAAAAAGGTAAGCTGAACTTGCCAAAAAGATTTATAAAGTCAAGTTTTACATTAAATACTAAATTGCTGTATTTTTGTGCCCATTGTAACATTTTTCGTATATATAATTTGTAAGCGTTTTTTTTTGTGTTTTTTTTCGATTTTTTTCATGTTGTTCGTCTTATTAAGACAACCCTAACTCGAACACATGCAACAACCCCTAAACATAGATTTTTTGTTTGCCTTAGCATTATTTGTACATATTGCATTTTTTGTGTCATATTTATGATGTGTTATTATTTTTATTTTTTGGCCCGTTTTATACCAGAGGGGATTCTTTTTGTCCTATTGCAAGTTTGGCCTTCTCATATAAAGAATACGATAGTGATGTATCAGCTGAATGCAACAAAACTATGACGTGATGAATTATACATCAATGGGTTTTATGTGTATGCTTTTTTATATTCTGTAGAACTAATCAAAAAAAAATCATTTTTTTGACAATCTTTAAAAGAACCAAGACATGCTTTTTATATTGTATATTTGTTCTAGTTACATAAAATTGCAATGTTTTGCAGTTCGAAGGCCTTTTAAATGATCTTTTAGTATTTTATTTGCAAAAAACTGATGTATTTCTACATTAAAATGTATTTCTTGCCTTATACAATAAGGATTGAAAATGGGATGTAGTTTTGCATACAGCAACGCATTTTAATACATTTTATATTTTGGATATAGTTTTTTGCTATTTTAAAATCTTTTTGTCTAAGGGCGTGTTCATTTTTTATCCCATAGGAATTTTTTTTGACCCTAGGGTCGTTTTCCTATGGGTTATAAATAGAAAATATACCAATTTTCTTTATGTGTTCACTTTTTTTACCCGTGGGAATTATTACATTTCCTTTTACAAGTATACCCCCTAAAATGACAAAAATTATACATATTTTAGATTGCATTGACAATACAAGAATTATAAACTTTTAAACATACATTTTAATATTAAATTTTACTATTCACATGCTGGTTCGAACTTTCTTTGCAAATGGTTGTGGTTTGCAAATAAATGATGTATTTAGATTTTCTCTTGACGAAATTGATTTCCTAGTAGAATTTTTTAGCCGTAAATCATATTTGACTAAAATATGGCTTTGGGAACGAATATGTTGTTTTTAGTGTTTATTGGAAGAAAAATAAGTTATAGGGATTTGTCGTTGATTTAAGGAACATCAGAGTCAAATATTCATAAGATTATTGCTCTCATGATCGAATACGTTCTTAAATTTAAATAAGAAGTTATTAAGTTACCTTGCCGCAATGAATCCGCTGCACTGTTCGCTAGGTTATACAAGATCTCAAATTTTAATGCTACTGTTCTGGCAATTGATGGAACGCATGTACAAATAAAAAATTTTACAACGTCAGCCGTACAATATATAAACAAAAGGGCACGCCAGTTTGCATTTTCTGTGCGCATGCGATTGTAATTACATGATACGATATGTTTTTAACGGAACAAATGGTTCCTCACACGATTCGTTTGTATTCAATATTTCAAATCTTTCTAAATGGGCACAGTAAACACTATCACACCCTATTAAAAAATAACAGTACCATATTTTAGGTGACGCAGCTTTCATAAGATAACTAATTTTTAATACAATATATAAAGGAGTTTTATCAAGTGTAGAGGCAAGGCATAATGATGCAATCATACATCAACGTATAACAATAGAACGAGTCTTTGACTATTTTATTCAAAGTTTTGTAAATTTCGCCATGAAATATCTAAAGGTCATAAGTCTATTACTAGTAAATCATTTCATGCCGCCTGTGTCATATAACACTTAACTATTGACGCAAGAATGTCTAATGAATTAAGTGAATATGCAATGGATGTTTTAAATAACGAGCGGGAATATACAATTGATTAAACCTATAATAAATTTTTTCTGTCATGCGAAATGCAGAGTCTTACACATTTTCAGTCCAAAATGTATTGTATTATATTAACATGCCAAGAAATAGTTAAAAGAACAGTTAGTGGGGTGACAGGTTAACAAAAATACATCTCTTACGGTATAATTGCTAGTTCTTTTTAAGTAAACTATGCCAGAAAAGCAAATTTATATATTGGATAGTCTTTTGATAGAATATTGCGAACTAAAAGAAGATACCGGTATCTGGTACTAGTATTATTAATTCGTTACATGCTTACGAGTTTTATTTTTTAAAACATAAAAAAAATAAATAATACAAAAACTTGTAAATATTTTTTTTGTAAGAAAAAGTCCAACCTTGTGACAACACTTTTTAAACATATTATAATTTAAACCACTTATTCTTTATTCACTTTTTAAAAAATCTCAAGAATTGCATCTGTAACCTCCTAAAGCTTTTATATTCTTTTTTTCGAACATGGTTTCCCCTTCACCGGCCATTTTAGCTAAAGGAAATATTTTTTGCAGCACCATCCTCTTTTATAAAATGTAATACCTGTTCTATTGGTGACTGCTATAGTGTTTTTGTTTTCGGAGTGTTAAATGGCGGCCTTTTTTTTATCTTGATTTTTTCTACGTCAATTGTCTGATTGCTGGATAATATAGTAATCTCCGTCTCATTAAAAATAATGTCATTACTAGTCATTTTTTCATTTTGAATACATTTTGTTTCTTTGATTTTATCTTTGCTTACAATCACTATTTTTTGTTTTGTTGTTTCTGTCACCCACTATCTAAACATGAAGGAGCTACGACTTCAGTACCAGATGCAGCAAATTGCATATAATAATTATTTAAATTCCACTTTTTATTACCTGCTTCTGACTTGCTTGTTTCCAGCTTCTTTTTTCTAAAGTTCTTCAATAAATCATTATATTTATTCTTTACTTCACCTGTTTTTCCTTCCATTGTCATTATTACAGCAGCTTCATTTTATGTTTTATTCTTTGATGACCATTATATCATTACTTTTGAAATTTACTTTTACACTCATTGCTATTACGTGTGCTTATCAGTCAATGAATTTTTTCATCCGTAAAATGGCACATTTCTATGGGCTATAATTTAAGAGAAGAAACATAAAAAAAAACCTATGGGTCGACCCATAGGTTTCTATACCTTTTTTTTCCTATGGATATTTCCTATCGGTAGCTGTACCATAGGAAAATCTAGAGAACACTCTTTTTTTAAATTTACCTATAGGTAATTATAAAGAACGCTTTAAAGAACCCGTATTGCATAATAAAAAAAAAAAGCAAGTAACTTTGCTATAATTGCTTTTATACACGTATTTATGTAAGTTCGGCTACTTTTTTGCAATTTTTGGCATATTTGAGAAACAGAAATCCTATGGGAAAAAACAGTGAACACGCCCTTAGTATCATATATTGATTTTTTTTATAAAGTACAACAACGAATTTTCATATACAACTTTTGATACTTTTTTTTATACAGTATTATACTTTATTGGTGCTGTTAAACTATGAATAAAACAACCACAAATCACACTTACGGCATATTGAATCTCATAAAAATATGGCTAGATCTTCTTATGCCTGAAATTATATGTAATTCGGCAGAAACTGTATGTTAATCTTAAAATAATTTTTTGAATAGCAATACATATTAAAAGCAGGTGCAAGTTTCTCAAAAAAACATATGTAATTTCTCTAAAAAATCAAATAAAAAAAAGTTTGAAGATATTAAAGCAAAAAAAGGTTGCATGTTATTTTAACAGCTTTTTTATTGTGGATCTTTGTATATTAGTAAGAATACATACAGTGATACAAATAAGATAAGTGCGCATGGTTGATGAACAAAAAATATTGATTTTTTTATTTGATTTTGTAGAATAAATATGTTTTTATGTATAACTATATTAAAGAAACGTCTATAGTTTTTTCTTAGTATTTTTTTACGGTTATATTATGTAGTTTTTCTTTATTGCTCATGTTTGGATATCATCTTTAATTTGAAAGACTGTAAAAAGGTTGTTTTCTAAACTTATAGAACCTGATGTACATAATCTTTGCAAAAGTGATTCTAAGAAAAAACTTTTGTATAAGTAATAGAACCATAATAATAACAAAACTATAAAGGCCGAAATAATCCCATACACAATAAAAATCAAGTTTTTTTTACAAAGTTTTTTTTGTTATAGCTTACATTCTATTTACGCTCAAATATACCCTTTTCTTAGACATTTTAGGCTAATATCTTGTATTCATGCAAAAAAAATTAAACATAAGCTATTTACTTAAAGACGCTCAAATATATGTTTAAAAGTTTATTCTCGACAGAAAATATATTTTTGACAATATAAGTATTTCTAAAAAAACATACTTATAAAATACAAAGACAGCATATTTAATGTATGAATTTCTTATGTTTACAAGAAAAAGTGTTCATTAATTAAAATTCAAACACTATTAATTTTATTTATCGATGGATAAACGACTTTCCTCTGAAAATTAGTTTTTTTTTAAAAAAGATTGTAAAATATATTCTTTGCTTAATATATTAGACGCAATAGTTATAATTACTGCCACTTGTACCGGTTGATCAAGTTTTGTAATAATACATGACAAAGTATTTACTCCCGCTAGTATTACAGAGTGTTTACTAAGTACTGCATTGTACAGTTATTTAACAAAATATTTATTTTCCTGTACAAAAATGGTTAGGTGAAACGCTTTTAAGTAACGTGAAAAGATAAAAACAACATGAAACGATAAAATAAGCGTTTTAGTTTCTGGCCTAGTTTTTTACGTTT
>JAQFYM010005265.1:0-13646 GCA_034694785.1 Agrenia bidenticulata
ATCTTTTTCCGTAAAAAATTTGCCTGTGTATACGGTTTCGTCAGTACGTATTGCAAAGCGTTTTTGTGGCTAAATGTTAAAGCAGTTTTGCCGTTGAATTATGCATATGTTCTAAATCTTCCACTACGGAAAGAAAACATTTTTTGCTCGTGTAAAGTTTTTACTACAGTTAAACTTAATTATAGAAAAAAATGAAACCATTTTAGTCTTTTTTTGGCATGTGGAAGTTATTTTATCATAGTTTTTTGGCCTAACTTACATATAAAAAGGTGATAAATTTACCTATGGTATTTTTTACACCAAAGAGAGAGTAACCTTTTCTATCATAACGATAGATAATTTACATACAAAAACTTAAAGCAGTTTTGAGCGGCCTTATGCGTTTGCAAACTTTTTAATGATCGTAAAAAATATGAAAAGGAGCTTGGCCACGTTTTTTCGTGCAATGCAACAACCGAATTAAAAACTAATAGTATAAACTATTTCCACATTGGCTTGGATATTTTTCGGTATACCCTGCTTTCTTGTTTGCTAGATTTCTTATGTTTTTTTAGAATCTGCAGTAAAAAAGATAACAGTCTTTAATATGATTATTCATATAATAGAAATCATTGAACGACGCATGATAAAATCTGAATTCTATTTTTTATATATAAACATTTGTCGGTTCTATCTCATAGAGACTTAAATAGTCTTTTTAAATCTAAATACATAGTTTCTATACGCTCAAAATTTACCGCAAAAAAAAAACCCCCGAAAAATCTATCTTGTTCTAGCCGTTGTTTTTTAGTTGTTCTTGATTGTGTTTAGTTAGTTTTTTTGGTTGCGACGTTTTATTTTACGGCAATTAAACTTGCTCTGTAAAATAACAAAAACCGCTTAAAATATGTAATAATTTTTTTTGTACATATTAATAGTGCCATTTTGTTTTGAAAAAAATTTTTGCTGTGCATTTCTTAGAAAAAAATGTTTGTAGTTTGCTTACGACTTTTATACTAAACAAAATTAATCCCCGTCGTTTTGAACTTACCAATAGGGAAAAAGAAGATTCCCCAGTGTTTGAACGCATCGTGAAAAGAAAAAATAAGCCATAATAAAAACGCACTAGCAAAAAATATACATAGACTAACGCACACAACAAAAAATGTATAAGACTAACACGATGATACGAGATAGGATTAGGTAAGGGATAGGGTCAATTTAGAAAAAAAATGACGGAAATTAGAGATAAATTCCATAGAAAACACTACCAGGCATTAATGTAGTACATGTACTAGTTAACATTTTTTATATTTTTTTTTGTTATTCGAAAAAAATGGCCTTGAAAAAAAAAACTTGACGAGTTGAGCAAGTTGCGCACGTTTTTTATTATCGTGCATGTTGGCAGTTATCGCGCAATCATATGCACCTAGACGTTAAAGTTTTTGTAACGTATCTAAAATGTACGAACAATTGCAAAACAGGAATGCAAGCATTTATTAAAGTTGAAAAGGAAACTAACGGGAATGTAAAAAAATGTTTCTATTGCAAAAATACATTGACGAGCACCCATTACCTACTTTATAAAATACTTAGCATAACGTCGGCTTACTCAATCGAAAAACAAAGACTCTTTGTGCAAATGCCAAAAAAGTATTTTTTAAAAGTTTTTAAAACAAAATAAAAACCAGAAGAATAGAAAATATATCTGCGTATTATCTATAGTGAGGAAATTTAAAATTCTCATATAATGGTTATTAGTATTTTTGTTAAATGTAATGAAAGGAGACACATGGTCAAAACTTTGTGTTTATATTGCATATTTTTACTTTTGTTAAATTAATGTTAAGTGTAAAATGTTTCATTTGACAATATTTTATTTGTAAATAATTTTCAGATATAATTTTTGTATTTTTAAAACAAATTTTAATCACCATCTTAAAACATTTTTTTTTTGAAAAACCTTTTTGCAACACACCAACAGCAAATGCATACCTCAAGGTTGCAGCCAATAATTTTGGAATCCTGGTAGTCTGTATTTTTTACGTTAAAAACGCTAAAAACATAAATTTCCATCGTACGTATGTTAATTGTGTCCCTTCGTTACCATAAGATACAAGGTTTATAGGTCTACTTTCTATTAAAACAAAAACTTCAGTACCGCAAAGGGTCCTTTAAAATAGGCACAAAAAAATTTGCGGGGGGGGGGGGGTTGCCCCCCGTAGCTACGCCTCTTTCATACACATATGTTATTAGTAAACCGTAACCTTTGACATATATTTTACATTTCAAAAAAAAAAAAGATTCAGGTCTATTATATTAGGCTTGTTTTATTTACGTTTTTTACAATGAAATTTTTTTTTAAACAAGGAATGAGCAAGCAACAATATATCAAAAAATTGTTCTCCTACCATATACTTTAACTTTTTTAAATATTTTGCATTAGACTGACATATTAAATTTCTTTTAAATGGTATCAAAGAATAAACAAAGCACTATAAAAATTATAAAACTTTATTCTACGAACATACAAAAAACTCGTATAACCAGCAAACTAAATACATAAGTGGGGTAAATTGTATTAAACACCGGGTCATCTACAACTTTATGTTATGGCTTTTGTATTTTTATATATTTTGGTGTCAATACTTTTTCGAAAAACATTATACCGCAAAAGCCTACAATTAAAAAATTTATTAAAGTAGCAACTACCGATTTTGCTAATACAACCTACACTTGTGCATAACAAATATATTTTAAGGACAATTTTTTAAAAGCGCAATTTTGAAGCACTGTTAATGTTCCGTAAAACAGAAAAGTACAGTATATACGCTCAAAATACAAAAACAATATTTGAATGTTAACCGTCTACAAAATATTGCGTTTAGACAGTATTGTACATGTATTTATACTTTTTAGTAAAGTCTTACATTGTCCCGGCCCGGCTTTCCCGATTTTATTTTATAAAAAACTAGTATACCCAGCCCGTGCTAGGCCGGAAAATACTTCGTAATTAACCGCTCTATTATTCTATAGCAGCAAAGTCTTTTTATAGCGATGTTATAGGTTGATTTATGCTATGTATAGAATAATCTATAACTTAACATAACAAATAAAATAAAATTCCTGTAAAGTAAATCCGTGTAATCTAATTATAGCTGAATAAAAAAACTAAACCAAATGGTTTAACAATATAAATTTTCTAATTTTATTCATGGGTTTTTTGATAAATTTTATGTTTATTATGCAAGTTCAAAAGCTTAAAATACGATTTTTTCTTGGTTTTTGCCAGTTTTGCAGTAGATTTTTTATATCCTGCCTAAAGCTTGCTCCACGAGCCATGCCAAACGGCTAAGCGGGTTGACACGGATAATTCCGAACTAATGCGGGTATCTTTACCTTAGTAATATATCTATCTTGAGGTAAACTTGTTAAAAGTTATTTTCCGAAAAAAACAGTAGTTGTTTTAATAAGACAGTCAATTCCAATGTTTATTGCAAGTTGCGGTTTTTAAAAAAATGCTATATATAACAGCCTAAAAAGTTATCTGTTTTTAATATGGTGTTTTTCATGTCATTGCGTTTAAAAGATATGGAAAGCTTTTTTTTTTTTTTTGCAAACGGCTATAATA
Organism: Agrenia bidenticulata; assembly: GCA_034694785.1. NCBI lineage: Eukaryota > Metazoa > Arthropoda > Collembola > Entomobryomorpha > Isotomidae > Agrenia > Agrenia bidenticulata. Next base: position 3,611 of record JAQFYM010005265.1, read on the forward strand.
AACAAAAATTTAAGCTTTTATGTACGGGCTCAAATAAACAGTTATCTCGGCCTTTAAGTTTAGTTATTTTTTTCCTTGTGTATGTTATTATTAAATTTAAAAATTGTTGTTGATTAAAATAAAAAATCAAAAAATAAAATTTTTGCGCGGGTTCTATATTAAAGGCTATAGATCAGCATGCCCTGCTGCAAAGTATAAACGCAAAACTGTCATTTAGCAATGCATTTTTTATGTGTACTATTAGTGGGCAAAGTCTATCAAAAAAATTCTTTGTGTAAATATATCCTATATAATATACAAACAAAATTTTCATGGACAAAATAAAACACAACCTCAGAAAAAATACAGAAATGTTAGATTTTAACTGTGTAATTATATAAAAACTTTCCAAAAGTATATTTACAGACAAAATTGAAAGAACCACTACGTAAAACACTGCTTTTTGTGCCCATTGCCGCATGAAAATATGAGTTTAAAATTATCTTGTTGATTGTTGCAAACGTAAAGTACCTTGAATCTTTTCTGGACTAGCGGCTAATTGGTGCTTTATCTAAATGAGGCGATGAGCACATAGATAAATGGTGTCACAATGTTTTTTATTTTATTTATAATTTTTTACTTTAATTTTTTTTGTAGAAATAATTATCGAAAAAAAATCTCTACCTTGAAAAAGACACGGTTTGAAACCCAGGTGCTGTCAGTTTCGATAAAGGGTGACACCTTCTTTTGCCGCTTCGTAAAGAACCACTGGGTTTTTGTTTCACAGCAATATGTTTAGTGTTTTGTACTCACTAGACAGTATTTATAATATTTCACTATATTCGTATGACTTTTCATAGTATACATTGTGTATGTAACTAGGCTGTACTTGTATGTAACTACGAAAACTTTATGACTTATTACATAATATTCTGTGCACTAAGTATAAAGTAAAAAGATATTTTTCTGTAACATAAAAAGAACGTTGGCATTTTATCTACAAGAGTAAAATTCTAGGCAGAAGAGCGTTATAAAACAGAAAACACCACTTTTTGAGGTACTTTTACAATATACAAAAAAGGTTTTTAGAAACATTCAAAACATGAAAAATGTTTGCATATACAATTATAGATGTTAATTGCGATTTTTATTTATTTGTAGTATATTTAAAAAACAGCCTCGGTTTTTAAAAAAGACTTGCTAGTATACAATTTGTCCCAAAACAAAGAAAATGTTTCAACAACGTACGATGTGTTTATGTGGTATCAACTACGTTCAAAATATATAAATAAAAAACAACAGTATTAGCATTTTTAATATCCTGCTACTGGAAAAAGCTGCAAAAGACTGTTTATTTGCCACTATCATCTAAAAAGTATTTACCGGCACATCAAGCTTTTTACACGCAGAACTGACGTAAAAAAAACATTTTTTTTATATATTTTACTATAGTATGACTGTTTTAAAAACATAAGATGCATAACTAGTAAGATAAACAAATAAAATCACTAAACTTATAATAGAATTTTGTTGTTTACCATGTTTTATAATTGTTTATACGTGTTTTGAATTACAGGTCTATTACAGCTACCATTATGCTGTTTTTTTGCATGTTTTTGTCGATATGCAAAAGCATATCAGAGCATTATCGCCGCGCTTTATATAAGCTTAAAAGGCAAAATAAGCTTTCAGAAGGTTACAAAAATCATTTACAACAATAAAGGCGACAATTGTTATGCAAAATATTACTTTGAAGCAAACATTGTCACTAAAATATCCGCAAAATTACTTTGACTTCCGCGAAGCCGCGCTAAAACAAGGTTAAAGTTTACTGATAACACAATATTTTTATTCATTCAATTTTTAAAATCTTTTTAGAGAATAAAAAATGAGATTTTACTATTCCTTATGTATTCAATCTATATCTTGTAAAAAATTTTCAAACTCTTACTTTATATCTTAAAACTTTTTATTTTATATTATACACAAACTTGTTCTACGTTTTGCCCATCCCATATAGTCTATTAAGCGTACTGCCGATTTTTGTATGTTGATAATCTTGTAGTGTCATTGGCAAACATAGCTCCAGCATTTCCTTTATGCTCTTCGTCGGTATCTAAATTTGCTTTCATACGATTTATATTTAGAAGTTTTTATATAGGTCGGGTATTAATGGTGTGTTTTCTGTTGTATATTGGCGTTTTGTTTATGGCAAGTTTTTTTACGCATAGTAGTTTACATTTTGTAGCTTAAATGACAACGTGTGAATGTCTGTTTTTACATGCAGTAAGCTATGTCTTAAACCACTTGTTTTACAGAATTATTTTGTAATATTTCTGTTTTTTCTTCTAGTGCCGGTTTTTTTTTCAATTTTATTATCATTCTTCTAGGTATAGTTTTTTTTGTCTTCGGTTGCGCTTTGCAAATTTTAGCCTATTTATAACCAAAATTGTAAAGAATTTACGCTTTCTTCGCTTAAGGGAAATACCATATGATTAAAACAAACGCTGCAGCTGATTACAACTTGCCACTCCACATTTTTTTATCTTGTTTGTCCTTTTTACTACTTTTTCGTTTCTCTGTAATATATTATCATTCTCGTATTTTTTCGTTGTCAGTTGCTTGTTAACCGATATCTGGTAATACTCATACGGTTTTATCCGCACTTAAACCAGTATTTTATCTTCGTTACGTACACTTTAGACTACCTTTTGGATAATGTGCGGCTAAAAACCGTAAAAGATAGTAAAAGTTTTTTTTAGAAAAAATCCGATTTGTTTTAATATTCATACAGATGATTTATACAGCTTATACAATAAATCACATGTCAATCACCCCACAATAGAATATATGACAGCTGGAGTCTTTGATTCCAGTATCTCTTTTACTAAACCCCCGCAATGTCGTCGGGGATTTCTATTTATTACTACAATTTTTCAGTACCTCTATTAGTTGCTTCAGTTATACTTATCTTACTATCGCAAATCTTCTATTCTCACATCTGTTGCCTCCATTTCTACTTGGTAACTCATTACTTTTACTTCGTTCATACTTGTCACAATGATCTCTATTGAACCCACCTTTTCTATTTTACATGTAATTGCCTACCTAGTCTCTGACAATGTGCACTTGTTTTTGTTTTGTTTTCTTTAACATTTCCACTTTTATTGCTTTTTCCACCTTTGAATCCATTTCCATTTTTAGCACATTTGCCGATTAAAAACTATTTTCTCACTTTTAAAACTTTTTGATTGTTCGATACTTCCGATATACAATTTTTACTATATTATTTTTTTGTTTCTACCTTTTTCTCTTTTAACTTTTCAATTTATTTTCCAGATCTTCAATATCTTTTTTATAATTCATCATTCATGTGATGTTTTTTTTTATATTTTTTATGCATTCTCGTTATAATTTTTTTTACCATTCCTTTTTACTCGTACATATTATTTACTATTTATTTTGTATTTCCATCTGCAAGTTTGCTGAACCTTGCATTATAATGTTTTTTTATTTGTTTTATATAACTTTTATTTTTTTTTCACTTTTATATTTTCATAGATGTTTTTCTTGATTCTTTCTACACATTATTTTCTTTTTTATATTTTCTTTCCGTTTTTTGTTTTATTTATTGAATCTAAAACCCACCTCTTTGTTTTTCTGTATCATAATTTTCTTTCGTATAAAACCCTTTTTTTTTTTCTTCTTATTTCTTTTTGGTCTTTATGCTCTACCTCTTAGGTCTCTTATCCTTTTTTTCTCCGTCACTCAATTTCTCTTTATCCTCTGTTTCTTTATTCTCTTTATTTTGACGACATAATCTATCTTTTTTAAATTCACTTGGTATATATACCAATTTCTTATCATAAATATTTTTTCCTGACTTGTAGTTTCTTTTAGAATCATTCTTTGCATTTCCCTGAATATCATTCTGGGCCCTCTTCATCTACTTCATCGTCTCACCCCGTTATTTTTTTTCGGTAGAAATCCTAATTCATCATTTTTTTTTTTTTTGCTTTTATATTATTTCTTATATCTTATAATATTGTTTTACAAATATTTTTTCCATCATGCAATTTCATTCCCGTTCTTTACTTTTTGAAATGTATAACATGATAGGCCTTTAAATGCCTAATGCCTTCTTTCTTTAACTCCGAACTCGCCAAGCCCTTCCCGAGGCTAAAGTTCCCCTCGTTTAATATTCTCTGGCGTTTACACACACCAGGCCCTCATCTGGTCAGAGGTGTCTAAAGTCGTTTCTACCAGTTTAACTGGTCGTCTCCACCCGCGACAAATCATCTTTTGTCCGGTTCCTCTATAGTCTATTTGACGTGGGTTGTCTTTACGGAGAATAACTTTTTATCATTAATTATAGGTCTATGCTGCGGCTTGTTTCATATAGTTTTTGATCTACCCATCATTTATAAGGATCTTTGAATTGACTTAAAAGGGACGACACTTTATCTCAAGCATTATTATGCGTGTTTTGGATAAAGTGCGGCTAAAATCGAAAAATATTCTTTAAGTTTTCTCTTTAGTATTAATCCGATTTCTTATATAGCTCATACTGACAATTAAACAAACATAAAAAAAAGCACATGTCAATCCACCCGCAATAATTTAATTGATAGATGGAGTCTTTGAATCCAACACTTTCTACTTTTTTTATACTTTTAATAATTTTTTTGTAACAAACTTTGTCCGTTTTAATTTTTGACAGTGTTTTTTTTTGTTGCTTTTTGAAGGTTCTCTTTCCGCATGACTAAAATGCTACATTTTTATTAAATTAAAGTTGGGCATTGAGTCTTTTTACCTTTACTTAAAGATATTACACGCTCATGTATATTTCTAGATCTAATATACTGTTCAATAACTAATACTAGATTCATTCATTTTATATACTAATCAAACGCTTTTTTTATCATAAATCACGTAACGCTTGCATTGTTTTATTGTCAGTTAATATCTGACTCTATCCCTGCGTTCACTTAAATATTATTTATGCGTATCTCTTAAAAAGATGGTATGTTATAGGCGCCTAAAAAACTATGACGGTTTCCGAAATAGTTAATTTTTTTGTTATGAATTTCTGATTGTGTTTTTTGCGTTTTGATTGCCTGCAATTTATTATTTGGTTCGGTGGTATTAATACAATTTTAAATTCTGTAGGGGCATTGTTTAGAGCACGTTTTCGTTCATGCCAGCGTTTTTTTTTACTTTCATATTGTGTATTTATTTATTTTTAAAAAATGATATTTAGTAGTATAGGTTGCATCCAACCGCTGCTATCAATAAAATAAAATGTATACATAACCCACATATGATTACGGTATTACTGCGAAGGCCTTAGATTACTTTTTTTAATGTCTTTGAACAGCTTCTTATTGGTCTTTTGAGCGGTGACAAAAAAGTAAATTTTCTTCTCGGATAATATAAATATTAGAAAACCCTTAATTTTGTATCTTACTTATACATTGTTGTCTTTAATGGCCGTCAAAAAAACTTGTCTGCAAAAAGAAAATTTTCTGTACCGTTTTTGTAGTGCCAAAACTACTGAAACTAATTCAATGTTGCTTTTTCTTTGTAATAATACAATTTACGTCATCTGTGATTATAAGCAATGTCATAAGACTTACAAGCAAAAATTTTATCCAGTAGTTATCATGTGCATTTTTGTATTATGTTACATATTACTGGAGCATGCATGTGGTGTGTTTTTTATTAATTAAATAGTGTTTACCGTACAACAAATTTATACGTTTCTACACAAAAATCCTATGCGTCACATCTTCATCTACAATACACTTTTTTATTTGTGATTTTATATGCATTTTGTAATTGGTCATTTTGTTTTCCAATTTTTGACTTCTAGCTACATCTCGTTGTAAAGGATATACTTTGTTTATATATGTTAATGATGTAATACTACTATGGATAGAAACCTTGCTTCATATTTTTTATTTTTTTTTTTGTGTTTATTAAACCGGTCCTATGCTAGACGAAAACTCAAACTCTCATAGAATCAATTACTAAAATTGTTAGCAAAGCAAGGTCTGAGCAAAAAATAGGCTGTTGCCACAAAAAAGGGGATATAAATAGCCAAGCATGATCAAGTCTTCATTTTTAAAAATAGTGTTAGAATATTTGGTGGGAACTCGTCAAAAGCAGGTTAATTACAGTTTAACATAAAGAATAGAATAAAGTTAAAATTACTATTTAAAATTATAAAAGTAATATTAAAAAGTTTTCTTAAAAAAATGATTACACCGTTTTATATTTCTCGAGTTTTTTTATTCTAAAATTAATATAGATTCCGGACAACATAAACCGGGCGACTTTTTATTAACAAAAAATATGGATATATTATAATGTAAAACTTAGTAAAGTTGTAGAAAAAATACAATAAATACACAATGAAGTGCCGTTAATCGTTTTATATGCTTGTTTTAATAAATATAATGTTTTTTTGTAAGCTTTTTTTAGTCTAACGTTAACTAGATCCACACCCTAACCCTATCCAAATTAAAAATAGTATTATAACTATTTACGTGATAGGTTTAGAAATATTCCCGTTTTTTTGCTGTTCTTGTTTTTATTTGTGGTTTTTATATTTTAATTTCTTTCATTTCATATTTTTCATCTTTAGTTCTTGCTTTTTATTGCATGATAATAAACGGCTGGGAATACTATACTCAATTAAAGGCAGATGGAATTATGTGTCTGGCCAAAAAATTATATTTGTTTTTAGGATTTTATAAAGTTGTAGTTTAAAAAATTTTGTCGTGCTATTTTAAATTATTATGTTTTTTTTTATATAAAAACAAAAAATAAAACATAATTTTAGTTTTTTCTTGTATAAATATATATTAATATTACGTTTTTGATGTGTTTGTATTTACATGAATCTTTTTACTAGTTTCTGTAATTTTTTTATACAATTTGATTCTTTTTTGTTTACTACAACGTGCCCGGACACGTTGTTTTTTTGCCTTTGACGGCTGATTTTGTACAATTTGCTTTAGTTTTATTTTTTCTGGCCCGATTTTGTACTAAAAATTACAATTTGTGTCTTAAACTAAAAGGAGTTAAAAAATAGTAAATTAAGAGCACAGGATATATTTTCTTATTGCCCCCCTCGTGCCGAGTTCTGACTAATTTTTTATTTACCCCCCCCTTCTTTTAACCGATTGAATTAACTGGTCTATAGCCCAGTGTAGTCTGAGCGGGTTTTAAATCAATACTATGCTGACATACAGCTAGAAACATAAAAATCATATGTAAAAATTTGTAGCAAAGCGAGCGTTTTTGTAACTAAATATTATTTCGCAAATTTACTTTGCGTGTTTTTTACTATCTGATGACTAAAAACTGTATATGTTTGTTATTAAAAAAATCTTTGTTCTCATTTTACTAATAAGACACGAATTAATATCTAAAATATACAGATAAAATCAAAAAAAAATATTTGTTTTATTTGTACTAAGATATTACAAAAAGGCAAAGAAAACCATATAGTTATACATTTTTTGTATATTTGTAGAAATGCATAATTTCTTACAAACGCGCAGAGCACCCTTATGACTTTTTGGCGCGTGCAGCGCGGCTGTGTTATATTTCTTTTTTTTTTATATTACAATGTTATATAATGAATCAAACCTAAGACCACGAATCAAATACTTATCGCTAACCAACATAGCCGCAAAAGCTTTTACGTAGAAAAACAAGCAAGTTATAATCAAAAAAATTGCAGAAAGTAGTACAATATACAACAGCATATATATAAAAAATAAAAATAAATCTAAGTTTTTAAATATTAAAAGTTAGATCTTTCGTTTTTGACTAATCAACAATAGACTCAAATTATATCAATGGTTAAAAGCACATAAAAAAAACTATGAACCAGCGAAAAAGAGTAATTTTTTAATTTAGTTTTGGGACCCGCAGAAATGACTTAGAAAAAGCAAATAAAAATCGAATGCCTTATTTTTATAAAAATTACGAAGTATTTCAAAAACGAAACAACTTTTAAAAAAATGGAACTGACGAAAAAAGGAACAATTTAGTTTAAAATTTATATAAAAGGTTAATAAATCTAATCGTAAAATTTTGTATAAATTTCGACTGGAAAAAACAATTTTGTGCTAATAAAGCCATAATCATACAAAAATAAACAGGAAAATATGGACATGTTATAAGACATTGCTCTTATATTACAATTTTTATTACCAGTGCAACAACTATCGTACAACAATTTTAGTATTCTTCAAATACAGACATGCTAAGAACATCAAAATTACAAAATATACATATTGAATTGCACGTTTTTTTGCATATATATACTCAATTGCTATTTCAATATTACAAAAAAATTAGAAACAAAAACATGCCTACAAGCAGAAGCCTTTTAAAAAATAAAAAAATATTTTTTTAAACTACAAAGCTAAACAAAATAAAGAGGGTTTAGTTTTTGCAAAAACACATCAATAAGGTTATATTTTTACATGCTAAACGTGATTTTAATAGTCTCGTTAGATTGTGCTTAAATGCGGCTATGTTCGCATATCAGTTAATTTTATAAAATTTTACATGTTTTATTGCTTTTTTAATTTTTTTTGTAGAATTGTAGTTGCTCTGGCCTTAAAGATTTTAAAATAAATTACATGCATATCCATATTCGCCTTCTTTTGTTCATCTTAACTTTTTTTTACGGGCTGTCTTAAAAATATCGTATAATACGAGTATTGTACACAAAAAGTCAAATAAATTGCCAAATCTAAGAAAAAGTTATTATTATAATATTTAAAAAAACGATGAAATTAAGTCGATTTTTTGACAGAATCTGCTTTGTAATGTTTTTTAAGTTACTTACTCTAAAATATATCGTATAATGATTATTTCTAAAACATGCGTCGGAAAATACACTTATGAAAAAATAGTGTATGCTTGCATGTAATAATTACGTACAGTAAGTATGGTAAAAAAATCGGTAGAAAATTAATAAACGTTGAATTTTTTTTTTATAATCATGCTAAAAAAAATTACATGGGAAAGAATATTAACCAATGAGCCCATAAGCAATGCGCATAGCTAAAAGTCAAAATGAAAAAATGAAAATCTCGCACATTTTTTAAGGTTGCTTTAAAGGAAGTTGCAGATGATCTTAAATTGCCATAAAAATGTAAATGTTTGCGGAAAAATACCATGTATTGCTTGCTCAACCAATAGACATACTTATAATTAGTACAAAAAACCAAGAAAAACACATTGATGCTACTGGAAGCTTTTCGCGCAATGATTTTTTTATAAAAATAGATATTGGTCCAGACAATGTGAAAAAAGATAAGCATACTGACGACCGAAAAGGATCAGACTATAATATAAAAGACTATAAAAAATAAAGCGTTTTACGACGCAAAAAAAAAATTTCTAGACAGCCACAATGGTAGTTATACATTAGATGTACTTAGCGAAAATACACTTACGCTTTGCAATAACAAAGGTTAAAAAATAATGTACGAAAATTAAATATTAGAATCCAATACCTTAATAAAACTTATAATCAAAGAGAGCAAATGCATTTTAATACCCCAAAGAAATACTTACAGTTCTAAAACACAATAAAAGTTTAAACCAACAAAGGATGAAACAGTATAATGAGTAGTTTGAAGACAAAGCATTTAAGGCAATAAGAAATAAGATGAAACAGTGATGAAAAGATGAAAAAAAATTGTTTCTTAAAAAATGATTTAATAAACTAAACGAGAGTCATGAGTATAAAATAGTTGAAATTATGCATTAGTACGATCTAATTAAGTTATCTAAAAATAAATATAAAAATTTACTTTACTTTGTATTGCAACTCAATCATCGTATATAGCATTATAAAAGCATAGAAAAACACATTTTGTAAATATAATCTCCCCCCATGATTATCGCATGTAGGTACGCGGTATTTTATAAGGGTTGCAAAAGCATTTTCGTCCACTATTCTTTGCTCTTCGAAAATATCACTTTACCTGTAACCAGGCGCATACCGATGGGGGGGGGGGGTGTACCC
>JAQFYM010005266.1:0-13640 GCA_034694785.1 Agrenia bidenticulata
GAGTACTCCGTGTCGAGGAAGAGGTCGACCTTCGACGGGTAAAGTACCGGAGTTCAGGATCACTTGCCTTTCAATCCCTGTGACTGACCGAGATGAGGAAATCGTGGAATGTAAGCTTTGCGGAAACAAGTTGACCTTTCGGCAGTTCCGAATTCATAATATGAAGGAGCATTGCAATATTGCCACCACCACTGATGACCCTACTGTAATAAAAATGCAATATCAACTTTAAATTTAAAAGTAAAATTGTGTTATTTGATATTGTGTCGTTTTATTCAGGTTCCCGAGCACAAATTTTATGAGAGGAAAATCAAAGAGTTGGCCAAGTTTACTAAAAGCAAGAAATTTAAATGCCCGACGCCTGACTGTGGAGTGGTTTATAAGAGTTCACTCGGATTAGCTTATCATTTAGAAACGTGCGGAAAAACGCAGGAGGTATGGTAATTTCAGTGGAACCATATTAGTGCATGTATTTTATTTTGTATTTAATATTTTGTAGTTAATTGTTATTTCAAAAGCAAAATGACTGTAAGAAACAACGAAAATCGATAATTATACATTGTTTGTGCGTTGGCGACTTTCAGGAAATTGAGTCTTGCTTAGTCCAGTGTGACCAGTGTGACCAAAAACTTACTCTTCCCAACATGGCTTGGCATAAAAAGTCCCAACACGGCCCAGCGGTAATGTACCAGTTAAAAGTTGTAATTAATTATATTATTAAATCTAATTTATGTATTTTGAAAATTGATGTATTTATTTATTGCTTTTATAAGGATCGGTCGGATGATGATGATGAAGATATGAGCGTTCGCTCTTTATCTTCGGTAGATGATAGCGCGGAAAAACTGTCCAAAAAAACTACTGCCAAAAGAATGTCTGCAATCAAGTTTGTGCCAAAATAAGGATTCAAAGGATTGCATTTAGAAGCTTAGCCTTAAAAACACTTGTCTTAAATCTGAACATGTTTTGTATTTTCAGAGCCCGTGAAGTAATGAGGGAAGTAACAGACGTTTTGGCTGATGAGACTGATAAAACATCTTTTAGTAAAAATAAGTCTAAAAACGATGACGACGAGTGGGTAGATGCTGACGAGACGAGTGCGTTTGACATTGAGTTCGAAAATGAAGAGGATGGATGTGAAGTTGCTAAGAAATCCAAACGCTTCACTAGGCATAATGATACTAAAAGATACTATACTGCTAGCGGCAAGAGTGATTTTAATATGAATGCCACGCGGTTCATAAATTCCAAAGTTCCGGTGGATGCTTTTTGGGACGCTCCAACAAGAACAAAAACGGACACATTAATTGATTTGAAAGACAATCAATGGGAAGTTACAGGAAAATCAGAAAAATCTCTGAAACAATATCTACCCGAACAGACACAGTCTTTGGCCTTCAAGACGGATGTTGAGACAACTCCTCCACCTGCATTGAGTGACAACACAATATCTGTGGATTATAGAAAATTGTCACGGTTTACTGGAGAAGTAATTGATGATCATGAAGGAAATCTTGTTTTTCATGTTGGAGGTTCGGTCTTTGGAATGAGCTGGCATCCCAGCGGAAAGTTTTTAGCTGTATCTACTGGAAGCAATTCTTCATACAATGTCGATTACAAGAAAACGAAACAAGGAAAAGCGTGCATTCAGATATACAGCCACCTATATGATAAGCCTAACAAAAATGACAAAACAGAAATCAAGACAATACTTAATTCTTTGACCCTTCAGCTTATTATTTACATGGATTATGGTTACGCAACTAATCTTCAATGGGGCAGTTATTGGCCTGAGTGCTTGGATAACTTTTCTGCTCAGGATGGAAAATTTGAAGAAACAACTTCAAAAACAGATCGGATTGGATATCTTGCATGTAGTTTTGAAGATGGGTCAATCAGAATTTATTCTCTTCGAGTGGAAGACTTTATGATGAAGCGTAATTTTTCTCAAGATCAGTATTCTATGTCCGTAAAACTTTTGATATTTGTATTTCACCGTTTTCAAAATGTAAAAAAACTTAATTTTCAACTGTAGAATACCATTGTACAAAAAGGTTCCTGAAATACAACTGAAAATAGATACCACCGTGTATTCAAAAACTGGACAAGTTTGCCGATTCGATTGGCATGAGAAGAATAGGTAAGAGCACGAAGGTTTGTTTATCTTTTGTTATGTCGGATGTTGTTAACGGAATCCGTCACGAACAAAATATCATGTTTGTCCGTGCTACGGCTTTTATGTATTTTTATGAATATGTTTACCATTCTTCCTAAAGGTTTCTGTTAGCGGGTTACTGCAGTGGAGTTGTTGCAATTTTCGATTTGGAGGCTCGATCTTCCTTGTTACGAGAAGTTGCTGACGAAAATGGGAACAAAGTTACAATTTTTAGTCCGTTTTGGGTATTTCAAGCTCACGTAGGCTCGGTCACTGGAGTACACTTTGATCCAATGTTTCCTCGTTATTTCGCTACAGCTTCTAAGGATAGATATCTAAAAATATGGGACATGGACCTGCGAAAAGAAACTGAGTCCCGAAAAGTTGGACTAGTGGTTGAAACTTGTTGGATTCGAGGTTGGATTCATGTTGCTGTAGCAGTTGACGCTTCGATTTCGTAAGTGAAAAATAAGAATTTATGACGTAAGATGACAGATCTTCAACAAGTTGAAGAACTAATTTTTGAAATTTGAAACAATTAGGAATCTATCTTCACAATACAATTATGTTCGATTTTATCAAATGGGTCATTCCCAAGGACGTCCTAATGTCGCTGAGTTCATGGACATTTCAGTAACATATGCGTACTACATTATAAGTTCGATTTTAGGCAGTTTAATCATAAATGATTTATTATTTAATTCAGAGCTTGAGTTTTCACAACGGTATTACAATTCAGGCAACAGAGTATGGTACAATTACTTCGACATATTTCGATCATTTCTGGCGTGAATGTGACTACGATAGGAATAAAAAAAAACATAATATCGTAAGTTTACTACGATTTAATTGTGTATTGAGGTTTTTAAAATTAATTTATATTCAACCCAAGCAAAATCTTTCAGGTGAACATTTGCAAAATCACTCTAGACAAAACCAGCTTCCAGCCCATTCCCGAAGACAAATTCCCTCAAACAGACGAGAACTATGTTCCATTCACTTTTAAGAAAGAAGAACCTAGAATTAATTTAACCTTTTTGAAAGAACGGGTACATTGTTCTCAAGTTCCAAATATTAGCAGTTCAATAGATCACAGCTCACAACTATTTTTAAATGTTTTTCAGTTGCGGTCGCATGTCATCAAAGAGCCGAGCGTACAGAACTTTGAAGATTATGCCAGATTTTTTGAATTTATTAGAATAAACAAGGCAGGGATTTTAAAGTTTCTCTTTTGTTCTGGATTTGTTTTTAAGATGATAATATGGTTTAATTATTCTAAATAGGTGAGCTGGTGTCCACTTGGGAAATACTTTGCCGTAGGCTATAGAAATGGACTGGTTACTATTATTCCTGCAAGTTTTAAGAGTCTTTATCAATGATGTTAACTTTCTGCGAACTTTGCTTATAAATGTATTTCAAACGTATTTTAACGGAATAAAGTAAAGTCCTAAATTGTATTTAAGTATATAGTTCTATGGATTAAACTAACAAAGTTAATTGAACTTTTAGAGAAAAGGTATAATTTGTTAATTTTATTCAAACAAAAATTCAACGAAAATTAGTAAGATATTTTGTTCAATGTAACAATTTCTTACCTCGACGACTCCTACTGTTTCTAAAAAATATTGGCAAGAACCAGCTTAGAAAATGGTTCTATGGCAAGGACTGGTTTAATTTTTTTGACGAACTGAATAGTATCTCATCTGAAACGACGCTCCAGCTCCCGAGTAATCTCCTATCCAAACTAGGATAAACAGTCCTCCAAAGCTAGAAATTCTATCTGTATCAACTTCATTGTCTTCATAAGATTTTAAGAATTGTAGCCGTCCATCCTCAAGGATACCAAAAACTACGATGGCATTTCCAGGTAGACAAACCTCGATGGCATTAGGACAAAAATTTAAATTGTCAAATGTCATTTCCAACTTGTAGCCCCTTGTGTTGTTTCCCTTAGAGAAAGCAAATGTAGATATTTCATTTCTACTAAAGCCAGCAGCAAAATATGGCAATGGCTGTACACTGGGTCGCCCATTCGAATAGTACATTGTACGTAGCCCGGTCCGATTCATCCAAGCTCCACTTTCTATTAATATATGATAGGGAATAAAAACATTCGGCTGCTATGGATTTGGAAGTATTTTGAAAATACTTACCTGACCAATTCAGGAGAAACCCGGTTCCGTTTACCAAAGTTGTTGATTTTAATATCACAACAATGACAGTGCCTGGAACGTTAATCCATTGTTGTGGTCCACCACAAGTCCACCTATTTATTAATTTCATGAAACAAGATTATGCATACTCGTCCCGTTAAGCATTAAATTATTACGTTTCACTGGCCGTCACGTCTTCACTTCGATGATTGAAATGACTAATGGTCAACCTATTCTCAGATGTACAGTTTAAATTTGGTAGTTTTTGGACCTGAATTGTAAACCCCGTCCTCTGGGCTGGTGATCCAGGGTTTATTGTCCACACACAGAATTGATCCGTTTTATTCCCGAAATTAGGGTCATTTGCTTCCCCTGTGTAGTTGAACCTTATTGAACCATTTGAAGTGTGAAACCATCCTCCACATAAATCTGAAAGGGAAACCAATTGTTACTTTTCTACTGCTTACAAAATGTTTGCTGTCAGACCAGTCTTACGATTTGGGGAATTGTATTGTCCATTCACTACGAGGACACAATTGCTCCAGAACAACGACAAGAAAACTATAAACCCGAGACTCATGCAAAAATGTTCTTGAAATAGTTGAAATGTCCGATTCATTTTCGACTTTTCGGTAATGTAAATCTCGGGTGTGTGGTGCTTATTTTGTATTTGATTGACAGTAAAATTCGATTTGAAGAAATATTCTGTACTTTATTAAAACTTGTCCTGAAAAAAAAATCATCCTAATCTTTAGCCAATTGACAGATTATGTATAGTATACGTGACCTTGGACTCCCTGATAGGATGGTTGTGAATTGTGAACATTGTCCACCACCTCTATGCATTTAAGTATTAAGGTAAATGCTAAAAATGTGACATGTCAGATAGCATTAAACAAATCTTTAAGTGCTTCATGTAGTAATCAGAGTTCAAGTAAATTGTATGTGTGTCCACTTTATAAATATACGACGGTATGTAGAGATATGAGGTCCTACTTCAAACTCCAAATACCCAGAGGTGGAATCGGATGTTCTGATTTTCCTACTTTTATCTCGTCTACAAAATTTAAACCAAATTGTCTCTTTGAAAATCCACCTCTGAATCAAATAGCTATAACACAATATGTTTTTAAACTCCAATCTATAAATCTAACTAAAGACTCGTTATGACTCACCTATTCAATAAGATCACAGTAACGGCTCCATCCAGCCGTAAGCAGGACAAAATTTCCAATCCCAACGACCAGCTTTTCTTATGATAGATCCGAGTTAGAGAAATGACCCAAGGCATAATACATATAGGTTGCTTATAAATTACACCCAATTAACGACCTCTCAATCCAAGTGATTTCTTATTGAATGTTTATTTATTTACTGGAGCTGCAAAAACAAACGCGAGAGTTTAATAATCCACACAGAATCATATATTTTTTATCATTTCGGTTTATTAAAGTATTTTTTGTATGGCATCAACTCTGTTTCGCATAGATTCCCTATAAATCACATCCTTTTATACTTCCATAGACAATATAGTTCAATAAGACATTGGCTTGTATAAGCAACAGTCCAACAATTGCTACGAAATACCCAGACTTTCAGTTCAGGAAATAATTACCTTTTATATTTTATATCTTTATAATGGCATTGCATAATAATAATATATGCATCCACGGGTGACGGGCAATTTAAACGTTCGCGTTATCGGTTTATGATACCCCTATATTACTTATCGGCATCGTTCGATTGGAAATACATCGAGTTTTAAAAATCAAAAGCCAATTCCGAATTGAAAGCTCAGTCGTTTCATGCCTCAAATTACGTCCTCAGTCAGGCACACAATTGAAGCGATGTTAGCATTCTAAGGAGAAAGTAGCCACTTTGGATTGCATAAATTGTTGGACAAAACTACTTTATAAGAATGCAAATGAATTTTATAAGACATTCAATAAATAGCAAAAACTATTGTTTAAACTTTTTCGTGATGTCATCAACAACATAAAACATTATTAGTCAAACCAAAGGAAAAGGGTCTGAAGATCTTAGATGTCCCTGTGATGAATTGACGATCGCTTTCATCTCCTTTAATACATGGATCAGATGCCACTTCAAAACAATTGCTAAAAGCTGCACTAGCAAGAACGATTAAATCTAAACTTTTACTATACGAATTTGAAGTGAATTTTCAAGCGATTTGTCTGGAATTGTGCTTTGCATAAGACATTGCAAGGTGGTATTGAAGCTAACTGATGACCAAGGCAATGATGGCTCATTTGCTAAATTATCAACGTAACTTTCAAATTTGATTGAAATTGAATTAATTATGATATCCGATACATGTCCAATATTTTCTCTATACAATGTAAAACTTAAGATTTATGAGACAAAAAGGAATTAATATTTGTAATTCACTTAAGGAAGGTACAATCTGTTGTAACGCCGGACTAGATTGAGGATGGAATGCGTATTTCAATAATTGTAGTTAAAACATAGCACTACTCAACATAAGTTATAAGTGTATAAAAACAAACTCTGCAGACAATTTTTAAAAAACTGCTATCACTTAACCACAAGAATAAGTATTGTACATAAAAATGCAGTGTTATACATATATGTGCAATGCTTTCAAGCTCTTCGTACACAATTGGAGATAAGATGTAATTAAAAACTTTGACTGCTCTCAACTTCAAATCTCTGACATTGCTATATCCTAGTTATAAAGCAGTTGAGAAAATATTTCAAAGGTCGGGTGCCTTCAAAGCGGCTGCTACTTCTACTTGCATATTATTTGGACTATATAGCCATTATTTACGGCATCTTCAGTTTACTTACGAACTTTTAGAAGTTATTGACACCCCAAGGTATGGAATTTACGTCATATTAATGCTTCTACATCAAAATCTACTAATCCGCAACCTGCAGATCAAAAATTATAACAGCATTACTGGGATCTAGATTAGAGTTTCTTTAGACCTATTCCAGGCAACTATTAATCTCTACAAAAATATCTAACCATCTCAAATGCTTTCTCTGCTTTGACCGCTAAGCACACCACCGCAGTGAAATTGTGCCATATAACTAGTTTCAGTTGATTCAACCAGTTGTGGTTGGGGATTCTTCAGAAGATTTTTGACTTCCATATCCACTACTTTCTTCTTCCATTACGGTTGTCATTAAGCTTGTCCACTTGGATGAATGGGGGGTAGTATTATTGCTTCCAGAATTGGCGTGACCTGAATCAACAATATATGATTCACTTAGTTGGGCTGTAATATAAATAATTCTAAAAACTCAAGCCGAATTAAGCAACATACCTAGACTAAGAGAGCTGGGCCGAGGTGTTTGTGGACTTTGTTGAGACGGACTAATTGATGCTCCAACGGGACTGCTGAATCCTGACAAATTAGCTAAGCTTTCCGATCGAATTGGTCTTGTTCGACGCATTCCATTCAAGGGACCATTTCCGATGCTGCTCTCACCTACTAAGAGAGAGGAATTTCCTTGCCCTGCTGGACTATTCGAATTTGAGCTACCACCTGGGTTACCGTTAAGTTGAGGCATCTTACAATTACTGCCTACTAAATTATTCGAACTGGGGCTAGGGCCACCAAATAGTTGGGATATGTTAGGGACAGAAAGGGTCTTTCTCATGAATCCTCCAACCCCTGCACCAGTAGGAGGACCTCCATTTTGCTGTTGGAAGCTTTTGTTTGCGGTGTTGCGAGGACGGCTTTTCATCTGTTCCTCTCTCAGATGAACCGATTGACGCATTCGATCAAGATTTAGTATAGAATCCACGGCTGATATTGATCGCAAATACTCCTCTATTACAGGATTATGAAATTGTCATTAAACACATCATTAATTATTGAACTATTTGTTTTTTGATACGTACCTATATAGGATTCTCCATGAGACACAGCCAAATTTGCCAGAGACTCTCTTGTTTCAAGCTGCTCCGAAGATTTAGGTAAATGGCTTACAATTTGGTAAGTCACGCCCGTTCTTTTTTTGGTTCGTTCTTGCTCTAAATCTTCCGGTCTCTTCATACTAAACCGAGCTAGAAGACGTTCAGTCATCGATGCCCTAATAGAAATGAACAATCAATACTATAAATATATAACATAAATTATTCAATCTTTAATATTAATAATTTGTTACCTGTTCCTTCTTACTACAACACAAACTCGTTTTCTAAGTATACAGTCCATTTGAACTGGGTGAGATAAGCGAAGAGCTATTCTTAAGATGACATAAATTACATCGCCAGCTGGGGTCGGCTTGTTAAGCTGAGTACAGTCGTGGACAGAACTGTCCCATGATACCAGAGCCCAACTTTCCGTTGACATTCTAACGAAATAGATGAAAATTTTTAAGCCTAATCTCAATAAAATAAATCTACAAAACAAGCTTACCTTTGATCACTCCAAGCAGAATAAAAGTCTCCGTAAGATTTTCGTATCATTGGAAGAGCAACAAATGGAGCTTCATGCTCTTTTGGTAGCAAAGAATTAAGTCCTGCTGTTAATCCAGTTGCCACAGGTGGAGAATGCGGGCTGGAGTCAGCGGATAACACATCCTCTGAAATACAAATGTAATTATTAACCATATTACTGTAAATTGAATTAAACAGCAGGCAACAATGCTTGCTGTTTATATTTAAAAAAAATCAAACATGTACCAGGAATGTCAAGAAATATAATTGGCATGTGCTGCTCTATTCCCAATTCTGGCTTAAAATTGGAGTTTGTGGGTGCACCAGGAACTCCAGAATCTGGAGTTGGTACCAGAACTGCGTTTCGTTCTTCGGTTAGCAATAACCATTGAGCAACTAAAGATTTTTCTCTGTCTATATCTACTGCATTTTTGTCTTGTTTCTTGGCAAGGTCTTGTAAATGGGAGTCCAGGTACTCTCTCCTTCGCTTAAGAGCTTCTCCCCATCTTTAATTTCAAAAAATCATACTTGGTCAAGTTTATAATTTTTATCTATATATTTATCTATGATTTATCTGAAGATTTGCTTTAGAATATCCCAAACCTTTCGCGAAGCAATGTCAAGTCTTCTTCCTGATAAGAATCTAAAGGTCTCTGAAGAACGGTAGAACGTGGAGAAATTGCACCAAGAGAGACTTGGTCAATTTCATCACATACAATTGGAAGCTGCCCTACGGTGGCACTCGTCTCCACAGTTATTTGCATTCGTCTTTGTAGACCTTGACGAAGTTGATGAATGCCACCTGTACCACATGGTGACGTGTATTCAACGTCTACTGGCATATATTCTCCATTTTCATTTAGTTCCTACAAAAGGTTTGGATAAAATATTCCTGCATCTGGATTTATAAATTTTAAAAATCTGTTTTCAGCAAAATACCTGAATCTCCACCCAGAGCTTCATTTGAGAGGTTACTTCTTTCCATCGGTCTGTAACGCTGTTATTGTTAGTCTCATTTGTGGATGGATTTTCTCCAGAACTCACAACTGGATGGTTACCCCGGTGGCCCCAAACTTCAATTGATAGGGCAGATTCTGAGCAATAGTCAATGAATTCTTCGGATACGGGAATAGTGAAGTAGCGAGTATGGTCGAATCTGACTACCGAAGTAGTTGAGACAGGAGGTACTACTACAACATTGTCACAGAATACGTACTGACAGAAAACATAATGAGAACTTGATACACCAGCCAAATGCCGAACCGTCACCCTGACAGTTATACTTTTTGGTTCACTTTCTCGCTCTTCTTCTTCGTCCTCATACTCTTCATACAAAGAATTGTCCAATTTCGAAGACTGAATACTTGTATTTTTGCCAACGTCTTCTATTTGACCTGATATCTTAGCGAGCTCAACGTGCAGCCTTCCAACTATTTCTCCTTGTTGATTAATAACAGGAACTGCATACTTTAACGTAACATCGTCATAAAACAGGGCCTTCAAATTAAAAAATCGTCAGTAAATATAGCTGCTTTAGTTTAGACAATGCTCATCTTTTTTTTTAATTAGCAAAATTTACCTGAAGAAAAACATTAGCTATCCCAAGAAGTACGTGAGGCTGATCAGGTTCAAAAAAACATGCTGGAGTATCCACATTAAAATCATAGTCCAAGTCAACTGTTTGTGATCCATACTCTTCATATAATTCTCTCATGTCAACAAGACGGTTGTGTAATTTCTCCATGGACCATATTTGAGGGTAGTGTCCTTCTTTATCAACCTTAATTGAAGGCTCTGTCACCTGTAATAATAATATATAATATTGATTCAGAAAAGCTAAGGCTTTCGGAGCTGAAAGTTTATTTTATGTTGGGTTACTTACTAGAGCTCCTTTAGGTCGATTTGGTGTCAAGTTGTTAGGAGGTATTAGAAGGGTAACACTATACTTAACATCTACTTTCATGGCATTGGCGATTTCATTTGCTTCTCTAACCATGTGATTCGCCTTTAGTAAAAATTCTTTGAGCAATTTCAGTCCTTCTGCCATTTTGCTATTTCTTGCAGTTGCCAATTGAACACTTGTGGTTGCCGTGTGCTGCTGAATTTGCTGATGTTGTTGCAAATAACTTTGTGCGTCCCATGGCAAAGCAGGAGGAAGAGGAGAAGAAGGACTAATAACATGCATTAGAGCATTGAACTGCCTCTCCAGCTCTTGTCGTTGCTTTTCCAGAGCAACCTCTTTATCCTGAAACATTGTTTTAAACTCTTTAACTTATCTAATTCCAAACTTTAAAACGAAAACTTTACAGATATTACGCTATTAATGGTTTACCTTCTGGTGTTTCGACTCCAACTTAGCAACAGCTTCGTGTATAGGATCGCAAGTAATCAGTTGCTTCATGTAAAATTCTGAGGATGCCTGCTCATATGAAGATGCATCTTCTTCCGTCTCTCCATTTGCAGTTATACCTAAATAATTCAAACTCAGTCGAGATCAATCTTTATAAATTGAGGATCAACATTCCCCCTTCATGAACATAAAAAATCATGGCCGCATTCAATATTCATGTTCTACTAACCAGTAATAGTGGGTGCAGCCCCCGCTGGACTATTGAGACGAAAAAAGTGATGATTTCCCCAGAGAATGCGATCACCGTGATGTAACACTCTACGCTTTTCGATCTTTTCGCCATTGACACACGTAAGGGCTTTAGGGTAAGGAATAAGATATAAGCTTTGGTCTAACTCTATAACTAACTCGCAGTGCAATGATTCAATTCCTAATCCGGTCAACTGGATATCAGGAGGACCAGGAGCATCCGATCTTCCTACAACAGTGCGATCCTCTTTTAGATAGTAGACAAGTAATTCATTTAAAGCTGGATCAGCATTCAAGTTTACCAAATAGAAACGGTTTTTCTCAACCTGCAAGGGAAGGCAATAATTAATTTACGTTACAGAGATTCGAATTTGTCAATTACTGGAAGTTTTTACAGCTAAATCCAAATCTTACAGAAATTCCTGATTGCTGAACGGAAATTCCCATCTTTTCTAAAGCTGCTTGTCTTTCTTGCGATGCTTGTTCCGACCGTTGTAGTTTTTCTTCCCAAGGCTCGGAAACTTGGCGCATCAATTTCTCGCTCTGTTTAGAAGAAACATTGTAAACCCAAATTTCTGAGAACAAAAAGACTAATTGCAATAAATACCTGGTCTAATTGTTCATTGGCTTCATTCAGAACTTTATCAGTAACATGACTCTTCAACAGTTCTCTAAGTTGCTTGACTTCCGCCTGTAGCTCTCGTATTAACTTAGCATTTGGATCTTCGTTGACTACAGCATTATTGACGATCCTCTTCGCTCTATTAACAATATTTTAACATCTTAGGGTATGTCAGGTCATAGAAACTATTAGAAACAGTAAAATACCATCAGCATACCTATCAGCATATCTCAAAGTAGAAAGGGTCTCTTCATAGTTATCTGGAGAGGGGGAAACAGTTGCGACCATTATTGTCCGACTATTTCCTCCTAAATTATCCTTTAGTAACCAAGTTAATACTGAGTCTCTGTAAGGGATGAAAGTCTTAGAGTCCTTCGCATTTGTAACACTTCCTTCGGCCAATTTTGAAATGACCAGCCCAAGAGTTGTCAGCGATTTATTAATATTTGAGCCTTCTTTCAGTCTTTCACCCACAGCACCAGTTTTCGTAGCTCTTTCCGATCCAGCCAAATCAACTAAAGACAGTCTACTAACTTTCTCCCCCGTGACCCCACTACTAGGATCTGTCATAGTTTGAGTGAGGATGATCGTAAAAACAGCATGGGATCGAGAACTTTCTGAATTCATATTAGTAGCTGCAATCGTTCTAGATTTATTCCCTTCAGCCATTAATGTGTTCACATCCTCGGCAGATTTAACTGCTAATTGTGAAAGTCCATCAACGTAAGGTCCTAGGATAGAATGTTCCCTAACTTTTAACGATGTTTTGTTCGCCACCAATAAATCCCGTACTTTTTCATTATATATCTCAAAAAACGACACTTCAACTTTAAAAACATTCGGAGCACCACCGAAGTCTCCTACTCCAACGTTATCATTCCGCGTCTCCTCTGCTATCTGGTTGAACATGGCATCGCACAACCTTGGAATAACACCCCTGAAAAACACCAACAATATATTACCATCTCCAAATTAACCACTTACTAAATATTAAACACATTACAATCTTAACTCAGTTACCTCTGATCAGAAGAGCCAAGCATTGTATAACTTTTCCCACTTCCAGTTTGTCCATATGCGAAAAGGCATGCATTGTAGCCCTCAAAAGCACTGGAAAGGAGGTCTTTTCCAAGCCCATCGAAGACCTCGACTTGATGAGCGTTGACGTCAAAGACATGGTCAAATGTGAAGGACTTGATATTGTTAGGGTTATTGTTCGCCGACCCTGACGGATGAGACAGGACTATTTGATTGGAGTCTTCTTTAACTTGAATTATCACGGATGACGAGCCTCCATTAGAGACAAGTGCTTTCTCTCGAGCATTGAAAGGCCGGACTCGAACTCCAACTTTCACCTTATCTTTACCCATCGCCTCTCAATACTTTACTTTACCACTAATCTCTTCTAGCTATAAACGCAATCACAATGTAATTAATCTCTTCCTAAACTCAGCTTTCATTCAATCAGCTACACAGATCCAGTAGGAACCTTTGGAAGAATCTCGTAATTATGATCTACTTAAAATATAAAAACATGTACAGTCAACGAGTCAACAGTTAGCAACTAGGACTGAACTCAAAATTCCACTAAATAGCTATGAATAAAACTTCAAAAAATAAAATTTTTACAAGGAAAAATACATAATTGTTAAATATATGTCACTATAGACAGTTTAACT